>PVHP010026783.1:0-24358 GCA_004024765.1 Zapus hudsonius | reverse complement strand
CAAGCAAGTGACTTTAACTGCTGAGCCATCTCCCCAGCCCCATACCTTGGCCATGAACCTTCATGCAAATGTTTATGAAGCATCTACTGTGCAGAGGCCGTGCAGAGATTCTGACAATGCAGAAGACATGGGGTCTGCCTGCATGGGGCTTCCCTTACAGAATGCAGGGGATTAGGTAACAAAATGGAGACCTGAAAGCAAGACTGGGTAAAGGAGGTAACAAATATGTAAGTCAAGGTCAATGTAGATGCAAGTACAGAACTTCAAGTCCTGGTCTGTATATCTTAACAGCCAAGGCATAGAGGGGAACACACTTATGAGAAAAGAAATGCATCCTAGCTTCTCAGGAAGAAATGGCACTGAATGTTCAGCTGTAAAAGTCAAGTGAAAATCAGTATCCCAGAGCACCAGATTGGAGCAAGAGAAGCCATTCTTTCCACCTGCTTCCTGGCCTGCAAGTGGTGACAATCATATACCAGAAAGCCTCAGGGACCAGAAGAATGATGATGCTGGTAGCTGAAGTCACTCTTAGCTCCCTTCAATTTCACAGAAAATGGAGGCTTAGTGATCTGACCAAGATCATCCTGCTCCATCCAAGACAAACAGAATGTTCCCATGGCCACACCCCCTGGCAGGGCCCAACCCCAGCCAGAGGACTGCCCGAAGAGCTGTGGGAAGGTGGCCAATGACCAGTACCTGTCCCTAATAAGAGAACTCCTAGAGATTCATACACCTGATCCATAAACCCAAAGCAGTAGCTCTCAGGTTGAAAGTCCAGTGGAATCTTGTCTCAAAACCCTCCTTAGGAGCTGGGCGTGGTGGCGCACGCCTTTAATCCCAGCACTTGGGAGGCAGAGGTAGGAGGATCGCTGTGAGTTCAAGGCCACCCTGAGACTACATAGTGAATTCAGGTCAGCCTGGACTAGAGTGAGACCCTACCTCGAAAAACCAAAAAAAAAAAAAAAAAAAAAAAAAAAAAAACCCTTCTTAGGTGAACAAAGTACTACCTGAATAAGCACTTTTCAAGTAGGAAGCCTCCTCGTGAGCTGGAGGGATGGCTCAGCGGTTAAGGTGCTTGCCTGCAAAGTAGAAGGACCTGAATTCAATTCCCCCCAGTATCCAACATAGAGCCAGATGCACAAGGTGGCACATGCATCTGGAGTTCCTTTGTAGTGGCTACAGGCCCTAGCGTGCCCGTTCTCTCTATCAACCTATCTGCCTCTTTCTCTCTCTCTCTCTCTCAAATAAATAAAATATTTTTTTTCAAAAAAGCCTACTTGTGAGCCTGAATGGTGACAGACCAAGAAAGGATGTGGGCTGAGTCTTTCTCCATCACATGTGGGTCATATGATGTGGTTGTCAATTTTATGCCAGAGAGAATGTGTTTTAAACATTGATGTCTGTAGAGACCAGCACAAGGTGTCAGGTCAACAACACCTGCTCCTGGTGGGGAATCAGGTCCAGCCAGCTGCAATCTTAAAGCTGAAACCCTGAGTGGTGGCTCATTCCTTTAATCCCAGCACTTGGGAGGCTAAGGTGGAAGGATCATCATGAGTTTAAGGCCAGCCTGGGCTACAGACTGGGTTCTAGGACCCTGCCTCAAAAACTAAATAAAAAAAACAGAAGCCTTGGCCATTGAAACACAGCAGTAAATATGGAAGAAGAAATGAACTCAAATAGGAAAAGTCTACAATGGGGCTGAAATCAAGACTATAGAGATATACCTGCTTCTGGGACAGCAGCGATAACCTGCTCAGGTAAGGGTCCCACTGCACAAGAGACGCTTTGAGAGGCCCTACAGTCCAGGGCTACTGGCTGGCTGCATGACCAGAGGCAGGCGAAACCTGTGCTGAGCAGAGCAGAGCAGAGCAGAGCAGGATGAGTCCTGGTCAACCTGGGAAGCATGTCCAGCTGCCTCGCACAGCTCAGAGAGGAAGTGGAAGGACGTCAATGGTTAAACACAGAGGTCGATGTTCCAGTTGATGTGGGATATGGGCAGGGGACTTGAAAGAGGTTCTGAAAGGTAGGTATAGGCAAAAATCGAAGGAGCTCAAAGTGCAAGGTAGGAAGTGGGGAGCCATGGCAGGTTAAGAGCAGGGGGAGTGCCATGTCACGTAGAAATCCACACTTAATAAGAGCTGGAGGGAGGTGGGGGCTTGTTCTTATGGCCGTAAGTCCCTATTTGCATTCCTAGCAGGCTCTATGAGATTGCTTTTCCTTGCCGACCCAGCTGGCTCTGACAGATAAATAGGATTCGATGCCCAGGGGCAGGTTTTGCAGAAAGGCCCTCCTGACAGACCTGGGCAAGGGGTCCTGGTTTTCCCTCCCCCCTCACCAGTACAGAGGTACATACTGACTCCTGGCAGTCTCTCCAGCCCAGCTTGAAGGATGGGCCCAGCTGCCTTCTCTGGGTGATTTGGATTCCCTAATAACCCTAGGCCTAGAGGTGCCCCTTCCAGCCTCCACCTTACCCTCACCTTATCACCCACACCAGGTTCCAAGGTCAGATAGTGTTGGGGTCAGGCACACAAGGCCCTCCAAGCCCCATGTCCAAAGCTGAAACAGGGGCATACCCCATTGCCATTCAGCCTTAAATCCAGGTGAGGTCACTGAGGGCTTGCTCAGAGGCTCGGCATCCTCTGGGGCTGTCTCTCCACCATCTCTGGGTGAGAAGGGGGTCTCTCATTTCTCTTACAGGACAAGCCATGAGAGCTAATGTCTCTGGAACAAACTGACCCTTCTCAAGATATATTCATAAATATTAGCCCATCCTGAACTCTTAACAGCTCCATGAGCAGAGAAGCATCACTTCCCACTTTACAGATAAAGAAACTGAGGCCTGGGGAAGTTAGTGACTCAGCCACCACCTCACATCTGCTTGAGTGAGTGCAACGTTTAATGGTCTGGGTGCAGCTCTCTTGGTCCCTCACCAGGCACAAACAATGCAAACGGTTGTGTGACCCACACACACACAGAGCATCACCTCAGAGGTAGACGTCCTTGGCTAGCAGCTCAGGTCCCCTAACTCTACCTGGAAACCTCCCCTCCACATGCCCCCTTCTTTCTCTGGATGTATGGGTGTGCCTGACATTTCTGGAATTCACTCCCCACACATAATGAGGACATTTTGAGGATGACTGCCCCAGGGGGAACCAGAAAGTTGTCTGCTGTCCCCATCCTGACCTCTGCCAACTCCTCCCAGCTGTACTAACCAAGCTCAGGTAGGCAGACAGGTGCTATCGGTCACCTGTTCCCCTGCCTGCCTCACACTCCAGGCCCAGGTACTAAGTACAGCATTTGGGGGTTGCAAGTACAATGCCCAAGAAGAGGTGTCAGCTGATGTCAGCACAGCAAGTCACTCCCCAGGCAGGCAGGAGCCAGCCAGGTAACCTGCATGGGATCAGTGGAGTCCCTCTCTTCCAGTGCAAGGCCCACCCCTGCCTGAAGAAGTTCCATGGCCCTAAGACAACCATTGTGCTTCCAAGCCACAGGTTGTCAAACCTAAAGACACTGTGCAGCCTCTGGGCACCGGGCCTGGTGGCTAGTCCCCATGGGTCACTGAGACCCAAGCCAAAGAAAAGGAGCCATCTTGAAGGACTTCCTGAGCAATGGACACAGCACCAAGGGGAAGCTGAGAGTTGCCATCCTCAGAAGATTCTAGAAACCCTCCACTCTGGTAGGTTAACTATTCCCCTGTCCAGAAGCAGGGTGAAGACTTGGGGGTCCTTCCTAGTACCTCATCCAGCCTGCCTTGGGGGAGTGATTCTGGCCTCCTCTCTCTTCCACCTCCTCCTTCCCCATGGTCTGGCTCCTATTGAGGACGAGGGATTCGATCTCTCTAAGGTCAGCGGAAGGACCCTGTTTGGAGCTGGGACAGTACAAGGACCTGGCCCAGAGGGGACTAAGTGGAAGTCTCTTCATTGCTTGTCACCCCACATACCTCTTCCCCCCACCCCAAGAATGTAATTAAGCAGCAGACCTCTGCCAGGAGCCAAGCTTTCCGCCTTCCGTCTATAAATCACCTTCTGAGTCATCCTCAACTCTGGAGCAGCAACTTCAGCTCAAGCTGAGCCCACTCACCCTTCCTACCCCTCCCAGCCCAGCCCAGTCACTCTGTGTCCCCACTGGAAAGGGCCTGGTAAACTGTAGGGTGACAGGGAAATTAGAGGAGATTCCAGTACCTTCCCATTCTGCCCTTTCTCCCCAGGGCGGCAAAGAGCTTAGGTTCAGTCAACAGGATCTACAGCACTGAGCATTATGGGGCCAAGAGAAAGCCAGCCAAGCCAGGTGGGGTCAACCTAAGAGAGCTCCTTGGAAGAGGCGAGTCTGGATCCAGGACTTAAGTGAACCAGTTGTCTGCAGTGGTGCAAATAACTAACATGTACTTCCTGTATGCCCTGTATCATTCTAAGAGCCTTACACATATTCACTTCCTTATTCCCATAACCTTGTGGAGTAGAAGCAATTGCTGTTCACTTTAGTGAGGGGAAACTGAGGCTGGGAGAGGTCATCTTACCCTCTCTACCCAGGCAACACACAGAAGAGCCAGATGTGTATGCAGCAGCCTGGCTACAAAGGAATGTGCTTGGGGCGAGGTTGGAGAGCGCACAAGGCTGGCAGCTAGCTTTGGGGTTTAAGACAGATGGGGCTGCAGAGATAAAGGGGTGCACTGTCTCAGGCAGGTTCTGAGTGTCTGCTGTGGAGTTCCCATCACAGGCCCTGTGCCTCTCAGAGGCCAAAGTATGGTCAAGGAAAATGAAGCCCTGTGCAAGGCATGGGCATAAAGCTCAGTGAAGGACCAAGACTAATCCTAGGTCAGGTTGGTAAACTTGGAACTCAGACACCCGATCTCTCCACTCCCAGCTCAAGCCATTTCCAGCATTCAGGTGTATGAATGTATAGATACAGATAGAGCAGTGGGTGTGAGGCACATGCCTTCTTTCTGCCTGGTTAGAGGTAGGAAAGGTCCTTCCCTCCTCCTGATGGCTGACAATGCTGAGACCTGAGACGCTGTCCTCTCCTCTCCCGCCATCTCCCTGGAGGCCTCTGCTACTGCACTCTCCTCTTGAAGTCACTGGTCTTGCTTAGGCTCCTGAGGTTCAGAAGGGATGGGAGGTCTTGCTTGGTCCTCTGTCACCCCAGTGTCCTCTTTGTCAAGATGAAGCAGGCACAGTGTGTGACAGTGTGGGCCTTGGGGAGGTCCTGGCTGAGTTTGCTATGGGCCAGCTGAGACAGATATGTTAAAGGACTGGGCTCAGGTCCATCTCCTGACAATTCTGACCTCCATCAGTGGTTTGCCTACAGGTCAGGATTCACTGCAGGGCAGACATCCCAGACCTAATACCGCAAGATCCCTGGAGTGGAGGGGCTCTTACCTCCATTTTATTAAAAGCGATGTTAATAAAACACTGCGAATCAGGGAGAATTTTCCCTGAAAGCTGCCCCTCCCCTTTGTTCTCCTTCCTATATAGTCCACCAGGTTCTCCTGGATTAGTATGACATTTGACCTGTTTTCTTTTCTTTCTTTCCCCTTCTTTTCCTTCTTTCTTTCTTTCCTTACAAGCAATATATGATCCTACCAGGATACTAATAGATCCACCATCAATTTTGTTCCTTCTGGAGCCTGGAACTCTGTCCACAGGGCAGTGGGGTGGGCAGGAGGGCTGTGAGCTCAATTCCAAGAGAACTCCATTCGTTTCTCCCAGACACATGCCCCCAGGACGAGGTCTGCCCTGGAAAGGTCGACCACCCTGCCAAAGCCTGGCCATCCAATGTGGTATCTGCCCATCTGTCTGTCTGTGGGATCAACAGCCTCCAGCCTGCTCAGCTCCTCACCAGCCCCAGTCCCAGCCAGCTGTAACTCCTGCTAGTTACAAGTGTTAACACCTGGCCTGGGGCCTTCCTCCCCCGCAGTCTCCAGGTGCCTCCCTGGGCCCAGCCTACTGACCCCCATGGGGTTTGACTAAACATGTTCCCAAGCCTCTGAGAGGTAGCTGGGTGTGTGTTGGGGGGGGTGTGCAGGCAGAGGGAATGACACATGGAGAAACTGAGGCAGGGATCAAGGCTTGGGAGGGGGAATGGGTCCTGGAGTGGTATCCAACTCCACTGCCCAGATGGAAGCCCTTCTCCCAAACTGCAAAGCAGGGTTGGCATTGGTCTTGGGTGAAAAGTTAGTTGACAGGCCCAGAAGAGTGGGTCAGTGGTCCTCAGTCACACAGTGTGGGATGAGCTGCCCACTCTGGACTAGGCCCCTTTCATGCTCTGAGGTAAGAGAAGAAAGGCAGATTTCTCTACGAAGGGCTAACTGGGACTAACCTAGAAAGTTCTAGAAATCCGCAGTCACTGGTTCTGTCCCAGTCCTGCCACTTCCTGGCTGGGAGGCTTTGAAGCACTTCCTTCCAGACACATGGGTGGGAGACTGCTCAGAGCCACTGGTCTATCTTCTCTCAGGCCCAAGAAAGCAAGCAGACTAAGCAAGAAAGCTGCTTAGGGTGGGGGTCCTTCCTTGAGGTGGTGCAGACAGAAGTCCCAGCTAAGTGATTTCCCCTGTAAATCCCTCCTGGGGAATGTGTGAGCTGGGTGGGCCAAGGAGGGCAGGCAGTGATGGGTTCAGATGTTTAAAGGACTGGAATCTTCCTGCCTGCGGGCAGAGGGGGGATCAGGAATCTGAAGCCCAGCCACTCTCTAGCCCCAACCCTGAGAGGGTGACTCACATCCATCCCATCACCAAGACCAAAGGAAAACGACCTCTGAGAGGAGGAAGGGCTAATGACCCCAGTCCTCAAGCAAATGGGGCAACCTGGAGCCAAGGAAGGCCCTGTTCAACTCTAGCTGGGAAAATCTCAAGCCAGTGGGACCCTAAAGGTACCTTCTGAGGCCTCTGCTTCCTGCTGGGCCTTCCCATCAGAAGACGAGGATGCCTGCCAAGCACTCCAGCTCAGGTGTATGCAAACACATCCACAGACATACAGCCAGGGGTTCAACCACAGCAATGGCACTTGGGGATAAGATCACAAGCAGACCTAGACACAGGTCTCACCCAGCTGCAGACATGAGACTCACTCGCTTACCTCCAAGCACAATCAGGTCACAGCCACGAATGCACAAAGGCACTGGCTGGGCCTTTCCCTTACACTGTCACGAACTCACAGTTCTAGTCACAAACATCACCGTGTCCAGCATTACAAGCAGAAAACAGACACCCCCTCCCCTTTACATACTTCTGTCTCACACACATACACATCACAGAATCAGTCACTTGCTGACACTTGTATGCAGAAACACAGCACACCCTGCCATGGGCCATGAATCCCCCAGGCACACCCTGCAAGATTGCACATGTACAGTTGCCCAGGTCTGAGACACGAATACTCCTACCAACAGACACACTATAGTGTCCAGACACACCTTATAGGGTCATAGACCCAGAGCACACCACACACACAGAGGCAGCCACAGGCACATGGGTACACTTGACCTGCCCACCCCTATAACACACACACACACACACACACACACACACACACACACACACACACACACCTTTCCTTGGCTCAGACAAAGCAGTACCCTACTCCCTCTCAACCCCTAAATAAGCTATGTATAAATAAATATGTCTAGCCTGTGATAGGGCCCTGTGTCGGCCTTTCAGGTTTGCCCAGCTTTGCTTTCTGTTGGTGAGGCCCTATCTAGATATTCCAGACACCGTTACACACAGACCCCACTGCCATCACAACCTACCCACTGGCACTGCCCTACAAAGTACCCTCCTCCAGTCCACAGAGCAGGGAAGCCTGCTCTCTCTATGTCGGAGGCTCTGAGTCTCTCTTCCTACCTCAGACTCAGGTCCCTGAGAAGACCAAGGGCAGCATAGCCTTGTCTGGGGGATGCAAAGAGCTTGTAAGGAATGGCAGGTGAGATGGCCTTTTCCTGACAGGCAGAACCCCACCCTATCTGCCCCAAGCAGGCTTCTTTACTGCTGGGAGGACCCAAGGCCTCGGACCTCAGAAGCAACTCTCAGGACCCGCTCCAGACCCTGGGCCATGCCCTGCTCTCACTGTCTCCCTCTCCCTGGGTCCCCCGACACCCCAGCAACCAGAAGACTCTGGGTGTGTCCCCTCCAAATTTTGTCATCTCAGTTCCCTCTATCTGGGACCCCCTGGTGGCAGGTGGGGTAGAGAGGGCATCCAGGCATGCTGTACCCTTGTCGCACTTTCTCTGACTTTTACCCCAAGGCCACCATCCTATTCCTCCTCCTCACCTCCCAACCCCCAGGCTGAAGCTCTCCACTGTCCAGGAGGGGAGAATTCTTTCATTAAAGTTTTCCGGAATGCAGGGGGCTGGGGACTGGAAGAGCTGGGGTGTAATTTAGAACTGGTTTCTGTGTGTCTTCCCCACTGGCCCCTGGGACCTTCGGAGGGGTGGGGGGAGCAGCAATGGGGCTTAGAAAACAGGACTCCCTGGAACTGGGGCTCCCAAAAGCCTGTTTATCCCCCTCCTCGGCTCCCTTGCACACGCTTGACCCCCCAAGCGCTGCGCCTGATTTCTAGCCTTATTTACTAAAATGTCTTTTGTATCCGCATTTCTCAGGGAAAGGGACAGAATTCTCCTTCTCGCTCCCTTTCTCCTTGCTCCTCTGTTTTCCAAAAGCAACGAATTTGACATGGAGAATTGGGTTTTCAGTCAAAGAACAACAAGCCTACCCCTCCCAAACAACTACATTTTCAAAGAGCCCCTCTTTTGCCAGGATGGACAAGCAAGGAATAAATACAGACAAATTCAATGGCATATCAGACCAGTAAATCCCATATTCACTTCAGAGGCTCAAAATTAATCTAGAGCAGAGTGGGAGAATCTGATAAAATCCCTCCCAACTCCCCTGCCAGGGTATCCCCAAAGCCTGAAAATATGAAGGCAAACATGGGTATTGTAGAGGAAATCTCTTGACCGAGGCGCGGAAGAGGTGGGGTGGAAAGGGAGGACAGGATCATTTTGCCTATGGAGACCCTAAAATGGAGAAGAGGAGTGGCCGGGGGCCCCAGGGACAGCTCTGGGTTTCCAGAAACCCAAATGCAAGCAAATGGGGGTTCTCCTGGACCCCTAGATTGGGAAGGAGGAGGACGACGGCCAAGAATAAGAGACCTTCAGGGACAGAGAAAGTGCTCTCGCCTCTGCGGCGGGTAGAAGGAAAAATGGTGATTATCTGAGAAGCAAGGAGTTGGATTCTGAAGGCGACACCAGCAGAAGATCCAAAAGGGGTAGACGGCTGGGGGGCTGGAGGGAGGGAAGGAGAAAGGAACCCCAGGCCTGCGGCAGCCCACACCCGGCCAGCGCCTCCCCACCTCCCCCGGGCGCGGCCGAGAGATCGGGCCGCGGGCAGACAAGAGGAGTCTTACCACCAAATTGGGTAGCCGGCGAGGACCCTGGTGCCACCGAGCAGGAGGCCGACGAGCAGCCCGAGCAGGTGGGTCTCCATTAGAAGCAGCGCCGAGGAGGAAGTTTGCCCGCGACCATGAAGAGGGGGAGCGACGCCCCCAATAGTTGGAACAAAGTCCACTTGAGGTTGGAAATGACTTTCGGGCTTGTCAGAAGCGCACCTCCACCCGCAGCCTCCCCCCTCCCAAGCCCGGAGTCGTGCAGCCGGGTTTGAGGATGTCAGCGAACAGCCAATCAGCGCCCGCGGCCTAAGGTAAGAGATGAGTCTGTAGTTCAGCCTGTCAATCACGCGCCCCTCCCGCCCGGCCCACAACTCCAGCTCCGGGAAGGGCATCGCCCGGCAAACTTGGGCAAAGCCTGCGCCCTGGACACACGGGGGACACTAAGAGGACCCGGCACGCTCGACTCTCTGCTAACCCGGGACGCCCTGCCTATGCCAGCCAGGTTTAGGGAACCCGGGCTTTGACCTGGCGTTCACGTGGTGACTTGGTCGGTGTAGGCATTTGTGGGTGACTCGTTTTAGGTCGGGAAACAGTGATCCCTTGGGACTTGGGCCCACGAAGGATAGCAAACACAGGGATGTTTCCAGAAAACACAATTTGGGTGGTTGGGATGAGAGCTTAGGAAATAGAACCCCTCCCCGCCTCCAGCCCCGAGGCCCGGAGCCCAGGGCGCAGGAGGTGGCTTCCAGGGTGTCGGAGAGGCGCGCGCGCGAGTACGCCGTGGCACGAAGGTCTGCCTGCGGGCGGCGCCGGGGGACGGTGCTAGTGTCATTTGAGTCTTTTGTCAGGGATCAGATTGGTATCGGGACCTCCTGCTGCCTTTGCATTTCCTGCAACTGACACCAGTGGCCGGTTGCATTTCCTGCGGGCGGACTCGGGTCACTTTCTCCTCCTCCGGGTGTTCGGGCCAGACCTCGGAAGCACCTGCAGCCCCTTTTGGATCTTTGAGGTGGAAACATTTGGGGCCAGTGAAACGTAGCAGCTTTGGCCTTGAGTGGCTAGGGGCTTCCAAGATCTCCCCTCCCCAATTGCCTTCTGTCCGGCACCCGGACCCTTTTGATGGTGGAATTACAACCTGCGATTTCGTGTTTTAAACCTGGTGCAGAAACTGCATTCATCCCGAAACTCACCTGTCCCCTCGGGGGAGGGACCTCCCAGGCCTCCCAAGTCTCTCCTCCTAAGCCAAGTAGTTAGATCTGAGTGGTGCTCAGATTGTGGCTAAATTTGGACACTCGCCCCTGTCATCTAGATTCCTACGACCAGTCCCTCAACCAGGCCACCCCAGGAACCCAGCCCAGGCCTGGGGAGAAGGAAACAAGCTGAAGAGAGGGGAGGGAGTCTTGGTGGGATTTGCTTTACGTAGTGAAGTGCACAGAAGGGACAGAAAAGAGTCTGTTCGAATCCCGCCTGGCCAGGAAGGGGGGTGGTCTCTGCAGCTGGGGAAGGAAGAAGCATGCCCTCCCCAGGGGAGGGGGCACACATTTCTGGCCTTTGATCCGGGCTGACGGTGCTCCTGCAGGTCTGCTCTCCCCCACTGAGCTGCTGCTAGCGCAGGGAGAGTAAGGAACTGGCCCCCGGAGCACCGAGGGTCGGAGAGACGCCTGGGCTTGTCACTGCTTCTGCCGCGTTCCTATCCCGATTGGGGGGGGGCAAAAGAGGGAAGGGGAGGGGATACTGGGAGAGAGCTGAGTAGGGAGAGACATTGAGACAGAACCAGGAGGTGAGATAGAGGAGCTAGAGCTCCCAGAGGGGAGAAAGGGAAAGGAGGAAGAGGAGAGGCTAAGAGAGCTAAAGATCAGTGAATCAAAGACCCCTCCACACTACCTGGTGAACATCAATGGACCTGGTGGAGGCTGCCCAAGGGCATCACCAGAGAAGCTCCTCAGGGGTTAGGCTGGTTCTGAGATCCCAGTTTCTAATTCACTTGGGAGGAATGAGAGGGGGCTGGCCATGGTAGGGAATGCAGAGCCCCAGGGCTGAGTCTGCAGAAGGAGGGAGAGTTTGTTCCTTCGAACACTTTCCTGCCTCTAGAACTGCCAGGTACCTCTTGAAAGGCTTCCGGGCACTTGATCGAGTAGACTTGTCACTGGAGCTCAAGTTTTAAGCTTGATCTCAATAGCTACACACTGGTGTTTTGAGAGCTGGGAGGCTGCCTTCCCTGACAACCAGGACCCCACTGCGGACTCAGTGTGGTAGGAGGCAGGGGCTGGTCTAGATGGCCTCTTAGAGCCTCCAGTTCCACAGGTGCTGGTCCCAGGTGGTGGGAGCAAAAATGTCTCAGGCTGGTGTGGGCAAACTGGTCCTTCCCAGAAGAGCTGTATGCATACAGGTGCCTCCTGCATGCAGTCTGGAGACCTGGGCAGCTCTAGGTGGTGACAATTGGTGGGCAGGAAACAAGTGGAAGTGAGTGAGGAAGGGCTCCCAGAGCCAGCTGGCTCTGCCGGAGGAGGAGGAGGAGGGGACTAGAAGCTCGGAGAAGGAAGAAGGGCTGGCACCATGGAGAATAGAGGCCTGTCTGGGGATTTCCCACCCCCCAATTGAGAGTTCCCCAGAAGAGGGGATTCCTGACTCCTTTCCTCTCCCTTGCCAGGTGTCCTTCCTTCAACACAAGCTTAATTTTCTCCTACCCACCCAGTGGTGCGGGTAGAAACAGAGAAATGAACCCTGCCTGGACACGGAGGACGTCTCTGAGGTGTGCATTGGCATCCCAACCTCAGGGTGGTTGCACTTGGCAGGAAAGGGTTAATTTCATTAAGAAGCTCAGTAAGGTGGGTGGGGTGGAGGAGTCCCCTGGGTGGACCCGAGACCTGGGCCTTAGATGAGAGGGTAGTCTCCAGATAGGGCGGGGTAGGTAGCCCTTGCCAAGGGGACCTGGGACCAAAAACAGAAAGAAAAAAAAAGGGGGAGACAGCATGTGGAAAACACTGTGTTGTGCTTGTCTGTCGGGGACTTCAGACTTGGGATGGGGTCCCCACCCCCACCTCTGTAGCTGCCCTGAGGTTCCTTTTGATGTGCACGGCCCGGGGGCTGGCGGCGGCCGCAGTGTGTTCCCCGCGCCGCCGGACCCCCTGCGGAGGCACCTCGCAGACAAAGACTTCGCGGCCAGGCCCCCCGCGGTCCTCACGCGACTGCTTGTCTGTCGCCGGGAGGGAGTAGGAAATGTCCCATCCAGGCCCTGATGGAGCTGGGGACTCTCCCTGAGGAGCTGCGGGGTGGGGGTGAGAGGCGGCACCGGGCCAGTCTAGGGGAGGTGGAGGCGAGAGAAAAACCGCTGCCGGCATGCCAGGAAGCAGCAAGTGTGAAGGTCGCAGGAGCCTAAAGCTGCAACAGCACCGAGGTTGGGGGGACCCCCGAGGGTCTAAGGACCTAGAGAGAGGGGCCTTGAACTGTCCTGGAGAGCTCTAGCAGACACTGAGCCATTCCAGGTGAGCTCCCTGGAGGCCACAGGAAGGCTGGATGGCCAAGAACAGCCTGGAAGCCGGAAGGCCATAGAGTGGCTGGTGGGTGCAGAATTTAATCCTCGTATGCCCACCTTGTTCCCAATGGCATAGAGGCCCAAGCATCCTTGAGCAGGAAGTCATCAGATCAGCAGGGTCGCTCTGCCACAGTATCTGCTCTGGAGCTGGGGGTTTGGGGAGCTCTTGAGTGCTAGCTCTCATGCCCAGCCCTCTGGCAGCTGGAAGTCAGCAAGGTGCCCAGCCCAACCTCTCACTCTGTGTGGAGCATCCTGGGCAGGTGGAATCTTTTGGGATCCTGGCTAATGGGGCATCTTCCAGGGTAAATGTCTTAATCGAATCCCTGAGTTTAGTTGGGGATCACATATGCTTGGCATGGGGCTACCCTCTCCTCCCCACCCTGGTTGTTTGGGGGGGGGCTGCCAGCCCTAACAAGAAGACAGGGCAGTCTAAGGTGTTCTCCAGGGTTTCCTTGGTGGGGACCCTGCTATGCCTACATAAGGGCTCTGGTGGCCTCAGTTTCTACCTGGTAACCTAGGATAACAGCTGTTCTCTCTTGAGCTAGCATGGTGTAACTCAAGCTCCCAGGTGCCACCTGTGGGCTTTTCCTAGACCCAACAGTTCTTCCTATCCAGGTGGCCCCAGAGTCCTTTGGAAAGTGACACAGGTACTTAAGAAGGGAGTGAGTTGCAGAAGGAAGGTTGCTGTCCTGGGCAGCTCCTCTCCCTTGGGTAGAGTCCCTGAGACTGTCCGGAAGCTGTCAGTGCTAAATGCTGACGTGATGTCAGGGTGACAGTGGGGTTTTTTTGGTTTTTTTTTTGTTTTTTTTTTTTTTCTGTGATGAAGGTTTCTCTCTCACCTCTCCTGTCCATCTCCTCTATTGGGCCCTTCTTTTTAACCAGAAGCATACCCATCTTAGCATTTCTGTGGAGAGTCCCTCCTCCCTGCCAGCCTCCCCCCCCCACCATCTCTGGGCCTCTCAGCTGGCTTTCTCCTTCCCTAACACTGACATGAAATTTCACATGTCGTATATGCCAAACATGTCTGCTATAGGTTGACCATTTCCTACTCTGAAATACTAGCTGGAGAGACTGCAGAACCCCAACATGAGATCAGGGTGGACACATTAGGGGGCCCCATAGAAGACAGGCCTGGGAAGGAGGCTGAGGTCTTAGATGAGAGGGTGCCAGGCTCATGTTCCTTGTGGTCCTCCAAGTTCCTCACTATTCCATCTTCCAGTAGACTTTGACCACCCTGGCCAGTTTGCTGGATTTTGGGTCCTGCTTTCCTCCTGAGTGACACCTGTCCCATTTACTGGGATGAGATCAGGGCTTGGCAGCCTGGTGGGAAGTCACTGTCACTGGGAGGCTTGTGGGGCTTGGAAGGCCCTCAGGCCAGGTCTCTCTTCTTCAGTCTCCCTCTGCTCCCTTTTTCTGCCTTTGCTCCTGAGTCCCGAGCCCCAGGCTCATAAGTGCTGGCCGCCAGGGGCCTCTCAGTGCTAACCAAATGCCAGCTCCTGGCTTCATTGTGAGCCTGTTCCAGGGAACACACACACTTCCTGGATGGGTGGCTATCTTGGTCAAGACTCTTGATCCTGGGGTTTCCTTCAACTGCTGAAGACAGTAACAAAAACAGGGGTGACTCAGTTGCAACCCAAGGACTGGAGCCATCTTGGGTCTCCTTGTTTCCAGCCTCAGCTAGCCTGAGCCCCATCTTTTTACCTGACAGTCTTTCTACTTTTTCTTGTCATTATCATCTGAAAAATTGACCATTGTCTGCTGCTGCAAAGCTCCTAGGAGCGATGGGCCACCCTCCAGGAGCTGGCTCCTTAGGGTCCCACTCAAGCTCCACACAATATGTACTGTGTAGTGTGTGTGTACACGTGCACGCCTCATTCACTTCACCACTTCACTGAGGGGCTGTGTGTGGGCAGCCCTTACCAGGTGAGCTCTCCCGGGCCCCAACAAGCCCAAGTATTGGTGAGCAGCGAGTTTGCCATCTGCTGAGCAGAATCACACTTCAGAAGACCAAATAAATGTTTCTAAAAAGCAAGATAAGATCTGAGACAGTTCTTTCTTGGGTGAAGACTTTGGTGGGAGCACTTTAGAAAAATGGGATAAAACAAGCCTGGTATTATCCTAGGAGATGGTGCAGATAACCCTGGCCCTGGTTCGTACCCGCCACAGTTCTGCATACTTAGTCATCTTCCTAAAGATGCCATCACCAATGGGAATTCAGGCAGGGCCAGCTATTGGCCCTGGGACCCTGAACATACATATGGGCCCAGTGTGTAGTCAGTGGGGTCTGCGCTGCCTCACCAGCCTCACCTATGGTTAGCACCAGTAAGGGTGGGCCTTTGGCAAACTAGGGACCCTGATATTGCTCCCCTCCCAGTAGGGTCGGCTTCCTTTGCCCCTTCACCTTGGCTTCCAGGAAAGGCCTGGCTTGTTTATCACATATCTGCCTGGGGAGACCTCATCTGAGTGGTTGCCTCTGAGCCTAGCTCTCATGTGGTGCCATAAACGAATTCCATCTTTGGCTCTTATCATATGGCGCGTTTCCTGTCCTTGCTGAACCAGTTTCTTCCCTCACCTGAGAAACTGTTGCCTGTTCAGTGAGGTGATGTGAGCTTCGTGGAAATTGGTGTCTGTATGCGGTCAGATGCTCTTCTTGCACCTCAGAAGGGCAAGAAATCTTTGGGCTGGAGAGATGGCTCAGTGGTTAAGGTGCTTGCCTGCAAAGCCTAACAACCTGGGGTGGATTCCCCAGTACCCAAGTGAAGGCAGATGCACAAAGTAGCAAATGTATCTGGAGTTCATTTGCAGTGGCAAGAGGCCCTGGCATGCCCATTCATATTCTCTCTTTGAAAAAACAAACAAACCAACCAACCAACCAACAAATAAACAAACCAAAAAAAAAAACATGAATCTGAGTCCCCGAAGCCATTGCTGTGACCTTAACTGTCCTAAGAATCCTGCTTTGGAAGTTTTATGATATAAAATGGTTCATTTTTCTTGTTTAGGCCATTCAAGGCTCTTCCTTGCAGCCAGGGGCTTCCTAACTGCTATCTGTACCTTTACTGCCCATAGTGTCTGGTACAGGGCCATGAAATTAAATGTTGCTGATTGATTTACAAGCTGAGTTGCTTTAATTTAAGGGCTGGCGATGGTTAGGGCTTCTTCTTTGGGTTTGGAGGTTTACTCTGGGTGGATTAGGGCTGCAATTAAAGCTGAAACTGGGAAACTCACTGAGTTGTGGGGAGACAGAGCCCCCCACAAAAGGAGGTGAGGGTTGAGCTGGGGCTTCCAATGACTCCAGAACATATCTGACCTGGTGCTTCCCTTTCTTTTCTTTACAAGGCTGATGGCACAGAGCATGTTCTGGGAAGGATGAAAATGTGTAGCAATTAGATGGTGGTGAGCCTGGCATATCCTTTTGAATATACTGGGCACCACTGAGTTGACACTTTAAGACAGCGAGTTTTATGGTATGTGAATTCTGGTAATTGAGAAAAGGAGACGAGAAAGACACGGGTGGGCTTCCTTCCTGCCACCTTCTCCTGCTCTGATCTCAGCTCCCACCGGCCTCATTCATGGTGCCCCTCAGGCTCCCTGGGTTCCAGGCAAAGTCATGCCAATATAAGCACTGGAGGTGGTTGTGGCAAGGACCAGCAGGAAACTAGTTGGGGCAAAGAGCTGCCTTCTATCTTCTGCTGCCTCTGACCCCAGGAGACACTGTCTCCTGAGATCTCCTGACCAAATAACTTCAAGTTAGGGTTAGACTGATGTTGTAGGGGACCCTGTGCACCATCACCAGATAGTGTCACACCTCAGCCCTTCCTCTGCTTAGCTGTGGCTGTGCTTATATCACTTGGTACCTGTTCCCTTCTCCACAGCTCATGGGCTTAAAAGCATGGCTTACCAAAATTGCTCAGAGCATGCCGTAGACAACACCAGCAGAGTCTTGTAGTGGCTTGAATTACATGTTCCCCATAAACTCAGGTGTTCTGCATGTTTGATCCCCAGCTGATGACAATTTGGAAGGTGGAGGCTGCTGGAGGAGGTTGTTGTGGGGGATGGGCTTAGGGGTGTTATACCCAGCTCCCCCTTGCCAGAGCTAGGTTCACACTTCTCCATTTTTCACCTGCTCTACCATCTTTCCCCTGCCATCATGAAGCTTCCCCTCAAGACTATAAGCCAAAATAGAAAACTTTCCTCTGATCAGCTGCTTTTGGTCTGGTGCCTTGTCCCAGCAATGAGGAAGTAACTACAACAGTCCCCAAGGTTTATCATTAGTGCTCTATCCTACAACGGGAAAAGCCTGACCAGAATTTCTTCGTGATTGGGGACCAATGACAATAATGTTGTTCCCAACACTCCTGCTTTGCTCAGTCCCTGAAGCTTCATCCTCATCACAGACTCCCTTCAGGCCACAGCCCAGCCCCTCCGCATGTGCTGTAGATGGATGGGAAGATGAGAAATCATATCTACTGCATCCCAAATCCATGTAACCAAAATAGTTTTTTCTTTTCTTCAGAACTTATGGAAGTCTACATTGTTTGCCCACTAAATGTTGTAACTCATTATGGACAATAAATAAAAATAAAAAAAAAGAAAAAAAAAAGAACTTATGGAAGTCTAAAATATAGTTTGTCCAAAGGATAGAATTTCATGAGCATTTGTCTGGCCAATGGAGATGTTTTCTGGGAGCTGGAGAGAACCATGGGCCCCATGAGATCACAAATCATAGTTTGGATAACACTGACCCCTGCAGTGAGAGGATTCATTCATTCATTCATCCATATTCCCTCCCCCCTTTTTTTTTAGTTTTTTGAGGTAGAGTCTCTTTCTAGTCCAGGCTGACCTGGAATTCACTATGTAGTCTCAGGGTGGCCTTGAACTCACAGCGATCCTTCTACCTTTGCTCCGGAGTGTGGGAATAAATGTGTGTGCCACCACACCCAGCTCACACTTCCCTTTGCTCTTTCTGAGTATTATCAAGGAGAAAGTCAGCTTTGCACTGAGATTTTAATACCTCTCCAAACTTTCTGATTTCTATTTCTAAGAAAGAGAGAAGATCATTCATTCAGGGCATTTTGAAGACAATAGTATCTGGCTAGAATGAAATTGCACCTTTGAAAATCATAGCAAGGCTGGGGAGATGGCTCAGTGGTTAAAGGCTCTTGTTTGCAAAGCCTGCCAGCCTGGGTTCAGTTCCCCAGCACCCACGTAAAGCTGCACAAAGACCAGATTTGTTTACAGTGGCAAGAAACCCTGTTTCAGAGAAGGGGAGCATGGACAATTCCTCTGACATCCGCACATGTACAGTGTCATTCATGCACCCGTGCACACACAAAATAAAATCAAACCATAACAAGTTCTAAAGTGAACTTTGCAACTGAAGTAATGAAGCCCAGCACCAATCAGAAGGGTTAAGAACCAGCAGCAGATAGCAGAGCGGGTTTTGGAAGGAGTAGAGGGTGGTAGTGGAATGTCTGGAATTTGGAAAGCATTGGGTTGTGAGACCCCTTTAGGTGCCCAACATTTAGTTGCCAGTCTGTACAAAGAGGGCACCTTCTTTATATCCTGCACCAGCTGTTTGGCCAAGGCCCTGGGCTATGCTAGAGCTGGGAGGACTCCAAAGTTACATCTGGAATCATTGTGGTCATCAGCTGGGACTTGGACCCTCAGCACCATCCCTGCCTCAAGGGATCAGACAGGAGATTTGGGGATATTCAGCCTTATATGTGTATTAGGTGACATTAAGATTCAGTACCTGGCCCTCTGTAACCCAGATATTCCTGGTGGGGCAAGAAGTCAAGGTCATGGGTTACCCTTTGGTCTAAGTCTCTCAGAGGCTTTCTGCAGGGTGGGATGTGGAAGAGGGGCCAAGAGGGGCTGGATCAAGCTCAGATGTCCTGACAATGTTCTGGAGGGCATTGCCTTTACCTGTCCTCCTCCCAAAAAGTGTGGAGAGTACAGAGGAAGAGGACAAGAAGCCAGGGGTCCAGCTTTTCACAACTGGCTGTGTGGTCCCATGTACACTTGCCCACTCTGGGTCTCAGCGTCTCTTAGATTGCAGTGGACACATAAGAATCCTTCTGGTCACGATGCTCTGCTTCCCTTATGTCCCTGTCACCTTTCAAGGCAGACCAGGATGCTAAGCTGGAGATGATTCCAGACCCCTGGCCCCAGTCTTCCGTGGCCCCAGGAAGCACTCCCAGGACTGAGCAGTGCCCAGGAGTCCTTTCCCCCCTAGAGGTGGTCTAGGAGGGGAGGGGAAGGGAAGGAAAGGTACGGGGATGCGTGTGCATGCGTGGCCGCCCTCTCGATGCACTGAAGGTTGCCAAGTTGAGTTTAAGCCTCGTTCCAGCACACAAAGCCTCCCCTCTGGGGGCTTGACCCTCCGATCCTGCATCCCTGGGGCCAGCTGAGCTGCCCTGAGGGAACTGGCCCCAGAAGGGCCTGGTTGCTGGCTGCCAAGTGGCTGGGAGGGAAGTTTTAATGATACACAACACAAGACACTGGGGGGGAAGGGAAAGGGAGGTGGAGAGGAGAGAAGGGAGGTTGGGGGGAGAAAGAAAGACCTCCTGCCAGGCCTGTTGCCAGGAGACAGCCAGGCAGCCAGAATCAGCCCTGCTCTTTTCACAGTTGCCTTTAAGCACCAGAGAAAGCCCAGGCCATAAAGGGGGACATGTGTTGCTGGGTGTGTAAGGCTATCCTCTGCAGTTAGGGTAGCCCCAGAGCCCCCCCACTCCTGCCCTGAGAGCCCTTGTGCCCCCAGCCCTGCCCCCTCCTGTGGGTTACAGATGAACGGGTTGGGATGCAGAGCAACTGCAAAGCAGGACTCTAGAAGGCAGTGGCCCTAATTATCAAAATGTTGCAGCCACCTCTGGGGTGTCATGCATCAGCCAGGGCCCCAGGAAACCAGCAGGACTGCCAGGGCTTGTGACATGGTCTTGCCATGGAAAGGTGTTTCTGTTGGCTCTGAGTGGACCATTGGGTTCTTGAGGTATCTGTACTCCAGGACTCCTCAAGAGGGGACTGAGAAGGGTGGACTCAGAGTGAAGTCCTCAAACGGGCCATGTCTTGTTTCTTGAGGACTGTCTGTAGCAATCAGTGGCCCAGGTCTGTGTCAAGACTGCCTGCCTGAAAGGGGGAGGGAGGGACTGGGCCAGGAGGATAAACAGAGGTGAAGACTATTAACAAAATAAGGACCTGCCAGGCATGGTGGCATGGCACACGAATGTCTTTAATCCCAGCACTTGGGAGGCAGAGGTGGGAGGATCAATGTGAGTTCAAGCCAGCCTGAAACTACATGGTGAATTCCAGGCCAGCCTGGACTAGAGTGAGACCCTACCTTGGGGGGGGGGGTGGAAGGAAGGATTCTAGGGTCCTAGCCTCAGCTATCAATGGCATGGAGAAGATTGTCAGCTGAATGAGCAGGTACATGGTGCTCTGGCTCAGGGACCATCCCCAGGCCAGAGCAATGAATGTCAAAGCTGGGGTAGAGTCCTGGTTTCTGAGCTGAGGGCTCCTTCAACCCTGTGTGTGACTGTGCGGTTTCCTTGTGTGTGTGTCTATCCAATTAGAGACAGACGTCTCTTCTTTCTGATTTCCTTTCCTTTCTTTCTTTCTGTCTTTCTTTTTGTTTGTTTTTTCGAGGTACGGTATCTCTCTAGCCCAGGCTGACCTGGAATTCACTGTCATCTCAGGCTGGCCTCAAATTCATGGCAATCCTCATGCCTCTGCCTCCTGAATGCTATGATTAAAGGCGTGTGCCACCACATCTAGCCAAGATGGTCATTTCTTTTTTTATTATATATCTTTATTATTCAAAATTAGATACATTGTATGAGCAAATATTGTGTTGATATCCCATTTCCCTCCTCCCTGTCCCCAACACACTGGGTATCCTCCTCAGTGGGGATGCTGGCTCAACATGTGGGTTGGGGGGTCATGGGTAGCACAGTAGTCAGCCAGGTTCCCCCCTTTGTGTGTTGTTGCTGAGGGGGGTAATTTCTCTGGATCAAGAAAGTCATTTCTGATCATCCCCTGGGAAGCCACCAAGCTCCAGTCTAGTCCTGGGCATATTACCAGCCCCCTGAGAATCAGCGTTGGTGTTAGAAGTTGATGTCAGTCCACCAGGTTCTCTTTGACCATTGGTACTGAGGCCAGCCTGAGCTTGCACCCTGATGCTCACCCCTGCTCTGTGCCCTGAGCAGCCCTGCTTCTCTGGCTGTCTCAGGGCAGCTATTGTGACACGGTGAGGTGAGGACACGTGCTGGACAAAATCAGATGTTGTACCAATGCTTTTTTGTTTTGTTTTGTTTTTGTTTTTGTTTGAGGTAGGGTCTCACTCTAGCCCAGGCTGATCTGGAATTCACTGTGTGGTCTTGAACTCACAGCGATCCTCCTACCTCTGCTTCCCAAGTACTGGAATTAAAGGTGTGCGCCACCATGCCTGGTAGATGTACCAATTCTTAGTATTCTCCCACCAAAAGATGGCTCACTCTGGGTGCACATGTGTGTCCCATGCACGGAGCCCCTGGAATACAGGCTCCCTGAGGAAGGGGTCGGACCAGACTAGCCCCTAGAAACTGATGGGAGCTCTTGACAGAAAGCTTCTCCTCCAACTTCATCTTCTTTCTGTTGAAGAGTGGTTTCCTTGGTTCTTGATTCCTTGTCTCCATCTTGGGTCAAGTGAGAACACTTGCTTCTAGAAGGGCCAAGTTCCTAGGAGGTAGTAACAAAAGGACAGATGCCATTTAAGGGAAAAGAGTGTCCTGTGAAGTTGCTGAGGGAGCAGAGTCTCATGGCAGAGGCCTCTGGGAAGGGCAGGCTTCTGGGAGTGGGGGCGGATGAGCAGTGGGAGAGACTGGGAAGTTCTCCTGGAACCCTTAGGTGGACTTGGCTCTGCACCACAGGCCTTGGGCCTTGGCAGTAGAGATGCCCTTTACCCGGCTTGTCATGGGCTTTTCATCCTGAGGCAGCAAACACTCAGGAGGCCTTTCTCAGGAGCTCCTCTGTCCTGGGGGTCACACAGTTTAGTTCTCCCCACTTCCTTTTCCCCTAGAGGGTCTCCTCCCTTCTCACAGCTCTGTATTGTCTTATTCCTTCAGCTCCTGGCAGGGTCCCCCATCCCATTCTCCCAGGCTGTGGCTCCTGCCTCTCTAGCTTATAGGGACAGAGTCTCTGGAAGCCTACCATATCTCAGAGGCTTCCCTCAGATCAGCCATTGAGAAACTTACCTCTCAGAGGTTTTTCTGAGACAGAAACATCCCTTAGGTCAACTCAGTCTCCTTTCCTTATCTTCCCTTTCCTTTTTCCTTTCCTATCTTTACTCTCCCTTCTGGTTATGGGGATGGAACCCAAGGCCTCACCCATGCGAGTACCACTGAGCTGTACCACTGAGCCACATCCAGCCCCTTCTCTGGGTCTTATGTGAAGTGAGACCATGACAATCTCCTCTTCCAGGAAGCCTCCCTGTCTTACAGCACCTTTGTGCCTTCTGGTCTTCATCATTGACTCAAAGACCCTCATCAGGGCTGGAGAGATGGCTTAGCGGTTAAGGCACTTGCCTCCAGTGCCTAAGGCCCCAGGTTCAATTCCCCAGTGCCCACATATGCCAGACACACAAGGTGGTGGCCCTGGTGCAGTCTCTCACCCTCCCTCCCTCTCCCTTCTCTCTGTATTTCTCTGCTTGAAAATAAACAAAAAAATATTTTTTAAAAAAGACCCTTATCAATCGCTTCCAAAGCCTAGGGCTGGGGGGGGGGTGTCAAGTGACTGGGACAGTGGTGGCAGGAGTCACTGTCCTAATGCAAGATGGAGAAAAAAAAAAACTAAGGTGGAGACAAGGTAGGTGGTCTTGTCTCCACTGCCTGCTCTCCTCTCCACTCTGCATGTAAACCAGATCTAGGAGTTTGAACCACTTTCTCGAAACAATAGTTCTTCCCTGAAATGATTCTGGGAGACACTGAAGTAGCAACAAAGACCCTCCTTGTCAAGTTCCCTCCCACCTTGTGGCCATCGGAGACTCCCTACCTAGGTCTCTAGGGAATTGTACCCAGATGGACCCTGGACAGGGGCCTGGGTGGATGGTTGGGGTGACAGTGACACCTGCTGGGACACTCCGGAATAGCAGCTAACGAGTTGGTGGTGGGCAGGTGGGGGGAGGGCACAATTAATAATAATCTCATCCTAGATCCTCAAATCTACCTCAAATCTTGAACACACGTCTCCTGTCCAGGAGGGGGAGTGGGATGCATTGGAATTCCACCTGGGGCTCAGGGGAAGTCAGGCCCTTCCCCCATGGCTGTGAGTGGGATCCTAGGATTTGGCACTACTGTTTGGACCTCATGAAGGAAGTCGAGTTTCTGGGGACAGTTTCTCATGTGCCCCGAAGCTGGTCTGGTTGTTCTTTGCATTTCCATGTGTAAGGGGGTTTCTGAGGGCAAAGAACAAGCACCCACCCTTTAGACCTTTGTTGCATTGTCCAGATAAGAGGAGGCAAAGTACAGATGTCACACGACAAGCGTCAATGATTAAAAATGTTTCAAAGCCATCAGAGAACCGCAAGGGATAGAGAGGATGGCACCGTGCATGACTCCTGACGTACTCACTGTGCTGGGTTGATTTATTAAAACCTAAGTCCCTGGGGAGAATGGCAGGCCTCCTTGGTGAGCCAGGCTACAAGTGAGCAGTTGTCCAGATCACAGAATAATGTCCTGGCTGGAAGCCACCAGTTGACCTCTGCCCTGACACCAGGTGTGCTTTCAGTGGCATCTGGGAAAACTAAAAAGCTAGATGTGTGAAGAGAACCAGGGATCAAGAATTGGGTTGGTTAAACAAAAGCCCAACTTGTGCCATGATGAGGACAAGAACTCCCCACTTCAGGAAAACCCCAGCAGAGGACACTTTTGCACATGCATGTGTGGTGTGTACACATGCATATATGTGCACTCATACGCATGTGTACAAGCATTCGCGGACCTGTGGAAGCCCAGACTGATGTCAGGTGTTTTCCTTGATCACTCTCCTCTTTGCTTACTGAGGCAGGATCTCTCACCTGAGCCCAGAGTCCCCGGCTTGTTCCAGGGGGTCCTTACTTGTCTTTACCTCCTGAGCACTGGAAATATAATCTGGTGAGTTCCGAGTCCAGCCTGGGCTTCACAGTGGTATCCTATGACACCAGATCACTCATACTGTTTCAGAGATCATTTAGGGAAGGGGGGAGTTCCTCTCTTAACCTCTGTTGACATTTTCAGGCACAGACTGTTTCCTGGAGCCATATTGGCTGTAGCCAGCATATGCAGATGTAGAGACCCAAGCAGACACAATCCATGCAAATCCAGGTTTACAAAACACATAGTTTGGCATGGAGAACAGGCGAGAGAGAGAGAGAGAGAGAGAGAGAGAGAGAGAGAGAGAGAGAGAGAGAGAGAGAGAGAGAGAGAGAGAGAGA
>PVHP010026782.1:0-24382 GCA_004024765.1 Zapus hudsonius | reverse complement strand
GAGCTTAGAGTTCAGGAGAAAGTAATATAGTTTGAATATGAAGTGATCCCCATAGACTCTAGCTGGCAGTGAGATTTAGAAGTGATTGGATCATGAAGGCACTAAGTTCATCATTGGATGAGGGCATTGGTTAATTCATAGCTAATTGGACTATTATGATGCTGGTTGGAGGAAGGAGATCATGAGGCTTTTTAAGGGTTTATCTTATCTCTTAACTATTCTCTCTCTCTCTCTCTCTCTCTCTCTCTCTCTCTCCCTCCCTCCCTCCCTCCCTCCCCCGGCCATATAGTGAGCCACATTTTGCAATCATGACTATCTACTATAGGGTTCTGCCTCACCACAGGCCTATAAACAATGGACCTAGCTGATCTCACACTGAAACCATGAGCCAAAATAAACCCCTTATACCTCCTGTTGTTTGGTTCAGGTATTTTGTTACAGTAACAAGCTTCCTGACATGGTGAGGTGAGCATGGCGTACTCTACACATGTTCTTATCGGAGATTCTTCCACTCAAACCCAAAGCTTCCCTTCTTTCCTTCTCTATCTATTATATGGAAACTACTATGAGACCTTGAGAGTCGGTTCTCCTCATCAGCCTAAAGGTTTATAGATGTGGTTCTCATATGATCACACATGTACTTGACATGTTGGAGGTCATGGAGACTATACCCATCATGAGGTCAATGAGCTTTATAATTCCTTTCTCTAAGGACTAGAAGCTTTGTACAGGACTATAAGGAAGAAGGTTCTAGATGGAAGGCTTGGACAGGGGAGTGGACGCTTCCCTGCTGCACAGCTCTATGAGAAGAGACTATATTAGCCCTTGACCTTGGGCTCTCACTTCCTGCTAATGTTAGAGCAGGGTTATATCTAAGTCCTCCCATGAGCAATGCTCATGGAACCTTTCCATACCCAGATCGGAGCCAAACAGAGCAGACAGAGGCAGTTGGGGGAAATAAAATGGCCCACAGGCAGTTCTGCAGGCCCAGTGTCCCTGCACCAAAGGGTCCTCCCCAGCTGTGTCACACTGGACCTCACATTGCTTGTTCTCAATGAGGCCAACTCATTCTGCAACTGTGGATGGGTTTTGTGATAAATTGGAAAATGACTTCTGAGGCAACAGTCTCCAGTTCTCAGAAAGGAAATTCACAGAAGTGAGTGATTGGCCAGAAGGCCAAAAGGCCATTGCCTCAGAGCAGGTCCCAGGGCAGAGGGCTGTTGGCCATTCACAGTGCATCTGAGGGTGTAATAAAAAATACAAATAAAAAGTGTGATTTCTCTAGCCAATATCACAAGCCCACAAGATTTTTCTATGCTGACTTTCATAAAATAATTAAAGGAACCAGAGATTTTTCTTGGTGGATAATTATATTTGCTAAAAAGCATTTAATGAGTTTTGGAGAATGTGGGCATGATACTGGTCCCAGATGAAATAAAGATGAGAACATCATTTATTTTGGAGTCAAACTGTTACTTAACTCTCTCTGTCTCTCTCTCTCTTTCTCTCTCTCTCTGCTCTTATTCAGAGTTCACTTCTTCAGTTCAGAAAAATGATCTTGGGGGGAGGCCCAGGTTGGATAGAGTGCAATGGCTCAAAGCTTCAATGGTTTTCAGATGATCAGTAAGAAATTTCTTTAGTTTTCTTTGCATTTGCTAGAATACCCAAAGATGTAGGAGATGCTATGATGCAAGAATGTGAAGAAAGCATATAAGGCCTCTTGATCATCTATAGGCTGTCACTTACTATAGGGGAGGGGGAAATCACTGAGGCAAAATTCCACAAAAAGAATATAAATAATGGTCTTTAGATTTTATCTGAAATTTCTTGGACTAATATAATTATACTCTTAAGTGAGCCACTCAACCCCAGTCTGCATATTTTGATGAATCCTATACTCCAAACTGCTTGAGAATTAATTGTTCAAATTAATTCTCATTAAAAATCTCATTTAATAATCTTGGAATGAATTTATATTATATATAGAAAGAGAATATTTTAAATTCATGTTTATAATCTATGATCTGATTTTGTCCCTTGGGCACATATTAGAGGCCTGTTTGGAAGCCCGATCACATTATCTGAGGTAACATAGCATGAGCTTTGTGTAGAAATGTCCAGGGAAAGTGTGTATGTTCATGTAGATATTATAGAGAGGGTTCCTGCTCCATTGACAGACACCAAGGGAAGGAGCGCCAAGAAGTTAAGCATCCTGGTCAACAGTATTAAGAGCCACCTACCCATGTCAGACAGCCACTCACTCACACTATAAAAAGTAATAGTAAAAGAGATTTCTAAGAAGACCCTTCTCACACCAAATCATCTTTCCAAATGCCCGCAGAAATGAGAGCTATTCCTCTTCCCTTAGCACCCTGCTTATCAACATGTAATTAATTTCTATCTTCTGTGTCAACACCTCCAACCAGTGACTTTCTGAACGGGGACTCTCTTCTAACTTCCATCCAACTCACATTGGAGCCCTACCTTAAACTGGTCTCTGAAGTCACCACGAATTGTCCCATCTCCTCCCTTTATTCAAGCATCAGCACTTGATGCTTCTCTCATTCTCTCAATCAACCCCTACACTGATCCATCCTCTAATGACATCGGAAATTAAATCTGACACAGAGGAAACTTCTGGTTCTCTTCCCAAATGTGGCTCTACTATGACAGAGAAGCACTGATATGTATGCATCATTTATTCAAAAAGTGAGTAGGGGGCTGGAGAGGTTGCTCAGTGGTTAAGGCACTTGCCTGCAAATCTTAACAACCTGGGTTCGATTCCCCAGTACCCATGTAAAGCCACATGCACAAAGTGGTGCATGCATCTAGAGTTCATTTGCAGTAGCTGGAGGTCCTGGTATGCCCATTCTCTCTCTCTCTCTCTCTCTCTCTCTCTCTCTCTCTCTCTCTCTCTCTCTCTCTCTCTCTGCAAATAAATAATTTAAAATATTAAAAAGTATATAATAAAAAAGCAGAAAAGCGGATAGGATAGTCATTGCAATGTTGAGAGTTGCAGAAAGGGTGATTGATATAGTCCAGGGCTTCGGTGATCCACAGAAGAACACTGATTTTCCAGGAGTCTTGGTACCTTATGAGTTCAGACAAAGGATCACAACCTGCAATCCAGTGTTTTTCTCAATTTACCATGTTGCCTACTTTCTCTCTCCTCTCTGCATACCGCACAGTCCTAGATGCTATAGAAACACTCCCCGGGATCTTCCAGCCTGGGACCAGCACTGTTGACACAGAAGTAACATCACACAGCTGGCCAGCACCAGTGACTAGACAGTTATGTATGTCATGTAACACTCGAATGGTCTCCTCTCACCTTCCCTCCTCCTCCCTCTCTGTGTGTTCAATCTGTCACTACTCTGTCTGTTTCTTCCTCCGCCACAGTGCCAAGGGCTGTATGCCGCTGTGGAGGCTGTCTTCCAAGTTTCCTCCCTGGTGCAGGCCCAGATGCCTCTCTCTGGGGCCTCCACCTCCCAATGCTCTCTCTCTAGACGTGCCAGACTTCCCTGGCAGCCATCACTCCTTCACCTGCCATCCTGACCCTGTCACACCCACCCCTGGGAAAATGTCCAGTTGTGCCCTGTGCAAAACTAAACAGGAGGCCTGAGTGAGGAGATGACAGGGAGTGGGCCCCTGAGAACAGAGGCTTAGAAGAGACGATAGACTCTAGAGAGAAACGAACAATAAAGGCAATGTGTTTTAATGCCCCCTTGGCACTAGAAAGAGGGCTGTGCTCTAGACATGAATGCCTTGTGTTTTTCCTGCAAGTCTTCTCACATCGGAGAGTAAACTTACAGTAACAGTGTAAGTGGAGGAGATAACTCTGATGGCAGAGCTACAATCTAGAGCTTGGAGCCAGCCTCTGCTTCCAACTTTCAGCATGGTCTTTCTGAAAGAAAGAAAGGAAAAAAGAGAGAAAGGGAGGGAGGAAGGGAAAAGGAAAGGAAGGGAGAGGAAAGAAAGGAGGAAGGGAGGGAAGGGAGGGAAGGAAGGAAGGAGGAAAGAAGGGAGAGAGGGAGGGAGAGAGGGAGGGAAGAAGGAAGGAAGGGAGGGAGGGAGGAAGGGAGGGAGGGAGGAAGGGAGGGAGGGAGGAAGGGAGGGAGGAAGGAAGGAAGGAAGGAAGGAAGGAAGGAAGGAAGGAAGGAGAAAAGGAGGGGAGGGAAGGGAAGGGGATAGGGAATAACCTAAGCTTGTGTACGTGATTCCTCAATGAACCCTCCCTTTTATTCTTTCTTTTTCGGTTTCCATCTCATTCGGGCAGGAGTCCAAGATGGAATAGTGATTAAGTGGATCTGGTAACACTAGATACTTGGTCACTGCTTATTCCCAAAGCAGATCTGGCAAGAAGGAAGCTGAATTTTTCAGCCATTCAAGGGTGGGAACTAGTATCTAATTCTTAGCTTACTGTGAACCGTGCATAACATGAGCATTTGCCCTAATATTCACCAGTGAGGGAACAACAATGCCAGGGGCTGATGATAGCAGGAAATGAAAGGAAAGAGAAGTCATAGAGTGGGGAAAAGGTGAGCAGAAGAAGAAAATATGCACACAGATTGCAAGTGAACCACGCATTCCACCCTGACTCATCTCATTCTTGAAGATTACTTTGCTATAAGATAGACAGATACTAACAAGGTAAAGCAATGACTTTAACCAATGGGAGAAATCAAAGGTAATAAGATGCCAGTATAATCCTATGTGATGTTGCATTATTAGACCTGACTGAATACTCGATTCTTATAATGTAGACTGTAGATGAGTCAGGTTGGTCTCCACAACATCAACTTTGGAGATCCTTCAATGGAACAATTACTCATTTGTTTCAATACAGTTATCCCTCTAGGAAAAAAATCCATTTGTTCCAACCAAACTTTGTTGGGGCATTTTTAACAGTAAACAAAGCAAACAATACCTGCCCAGCACAGTGTTAAGCAACTCAACTCAATAACACAAGTAGCTGGGCAGGAGAGGTTGCTCAGGGGTGCCTAAGGTCCTGGGTTCAATTCCCCAGAACCCACATAAGCCAGACCCACAAGGTGGTGACCCTGGTGTTCTCTCTCTCTCTCCTCTCTCTCTCTCTCTCTCTCTCTCTCTCTCTCTCTCTCTCTCTCTGCTTGAAAATGAATAAATAAAAATTTTTTAAATTAAAAAAATAACACAAGTAGCTGATATTTATGAAGTTGGCTGCAGAGCAGATATTGTGCAAAGCATACATTGTTCGCATACATTTTGGCCCAATTCTCACAAGAGATATTTTATTTTTCCATTCTTTCTATGAGGACCCAAGTCTTGAAAGAGATTTGGTGCCATAGCAAATCCAAGGTGAGCTGTTAAATAAGCATGTGGGATCTAAACCTACCTCCACTCCAAAACCTGCTTTACCTTCCTGCATATTATCTACATCATTGGTAAGACAGATATCACTGGCAGATCTGACTTGGATTCTGTAATATGTTGTAAATGGAAGAAACTACTAGAAAATAGTAGCTAACTTACATAGGAAGCCCTACTGAAACGATTCCAACAGGAAAATGACCTCTTGGCATTTGGTTATCTTTCACCTTAGACGTTGATAAACCAAACCATTCCCTCAGGACAACATTTCTGCACAGCAAAGCAATTCTCTTGCCAAAGTATAATTTTGTTGGCTACACAGACCTCCTCTAAGCCCTGGAATAAGACCCAGGCTAGTAAATTGTGCTGTTCTGGCAAACTGCTCCTCCTCCAGGGTATTGTATCAGCTCAAGTCATACATCACGTTGCTTCCCACTCTGTCGGCCCATTTCTCCAAAGAGTCTTAAAACAGTAATGTTTCTGCTTTGAATCTCCAGTTGTTCTTGCCCCAAAGTCTTATACTTCAGCTCCCTCCACAGATCCACCCCTGGCCTTGGAAACCAAGAGGAGCTGAATAGCATCCGTTTCACACCTGCCCTTGATTTGGACTTCCAAAAGAAGAGAAGATCTCTAGAAAAGGCAGTTTCATAGTGCACTGTTTTATTCTTTATCCTCTCAGAGATATATACACAATGACATTATTGGGTAACAGGGAGACTTTGGTCTTTGGAGTTGTGGGGATTTAGTGAGCTGCTGAGTAGTAGGGGTGGTGGCAGGTCATATAGGGGCATGATTCCTAGAAAAGATGACATTGTCCAATTGAGAGGCAGTGGGACGAGCGAACACTGCCAATTAAAAATTAACATAGGCCAAAGTGAAATCGATGCCCAAATTTGATAGGTTTTCAAGAAAAGTTTATGACACACAGTTCATAGAAATGAGAACATTTTCTTAGTGTTCACTTTTACAGATGCCAAAGGTCAACCTGACTTGGAAAGATCCTTCCTCAGGATAGCAGAAATGTACAGGGTCCCCAAGCAAATAGAAATAGGGATATATATACTTTTTAAAAAAGATTTCTTCAAAAATTTCTAAGTTCAAAAGCATAGATACTGAGAATAATTCATTTAATTCTTTGATATGTAGTTGAGTATATATGTGTATATAACCTATGTTTTTATAAATATATGATGGTATGGCCAGTAATAAAATTTCTTTTTAAATCTTTACTAAGCAAACAGTATATATGCTAATAATTTATTTTAATAAGGCATGATTTCTCCAAAAAAGAAAAACTTCACAGATGACAAAGTGACTCTCAAAAACTTCAAATATGCATTCCGGTGATCCAGGAACGATCAACCATTTAATATTTTATCATGATTTGCCTTGTATTGGGAGTCATGGAAAAAGTCCGTTTTCCATATAAGGACATAAAAAGTAGAAAAGATTAGAAAGTGACTTCCATTTATGCAAATAAAGATTAAATGTTACCAGGAGTGGTAGCACATACCTATGGTTTCAGTTCCCAAGAAGCTAAAGCAAGAGGATCATGAGTTCAAGATCAAGGTCAGACTGAGCTACATAGCCAGACCCTGTCTCCAAGACAAAAAATGAAGGAGGGAGGGAAAGGAGAGAGGGAAGGAGGAAGCAAGGAAATTAAAAGACTAAAATGTAAGAGTAAGGATACAATTCAATGGTATAGCCTGTGCTTAGCATGCATGGAGTCCTGGGTTCTGTCTTCAGAACCCCGAAAACAAAGAAATGCTAAAAGACAACTTCATCATTTCTCACATCTTAACCTTCAGAACTAACCAATTAGTATCCAACTCAAAATTATGCCAACTTAGTTTTTATTAGATAAGCTTACCGCAGGGCAACATGGCCCTAGGAAACAAATTGTTTTGCATTATTCTAGATTGTTAAACTGTCTGGAGATGTGCAATGAGTAATTAATGTTAGAAAACCAATTTACTGGTTTTATAGATATTAATTGTGATATCTAAGTTGGTAGTCAATCTCAGCTAATCAAAGTTAAATGCAGATTAATTTAATATCTAATAATCTCATTTGTGTTTTCTGTAGACACATAACTGAAAATATTCTAAAAAAATAGCCCAACTTGAGTTTTCTTACCTTTTATTCTGTTTTTAATTTTAAAGCTCTACTTTGATACAATGACATCCTATTGGCAAATTTCTTGAGACTATAATTATTTTTTTAATATTTTATTTATTCATTTTCAATCAGAGAGAGAGAGACAGAGAGAGAGAGAGAAAGAGAACACCAGGGCCACCACCTTGTGGGTCTGGCTTATGTGGGTCCTGGAGAATTGAACCCGGGACCTTAGGTACTGGAAGCAAGTGCCTTAACCGCTGAGCCATCTCTCCAGCCCAAGACTATAATTATTAATCCTGGTTAACCCAAAGAATATTCAGTATGGATTTTCAAAATCAGGTGAATCCCTACTGGGAAATTGTTTGCATTTGTCATTATTTAAATATTGATTCTTTAAATCAATATTTTTTTCTTTCCAATAACAGGGTAAAAATGAGCTTTCTGCATAGGCAAGAGGGAAAATTTCAAAGAAAATCCGAGTCCCCTACAATGCCTCAATAACATCTGCAAAAACAGATAAAAACACAAACTTAGGGAGGTGGTTTGACCAGTGCTGAGCACTGAAACTCTTTGCTTTCAAAGTAATGAATCAGTTAGATCTCAGCATTACTCGCTTCTCTTCAGTAGACCAGGTTGCTCGCATGCCTGAGAAACTCTAGGACTCAGCTGATAGGTGTGGTTTCGATGATCCCACAATTCTGCCCCAAACCCTTGTCACTAGCACGTTTGCCCTGAAGATTATTGAATTACTCCACTGACCATGCATTATTTAAAGGGAAGTGGTGTTATTATAGAAGCCAGCTGTTTAACCATTGGAATTCTATCTGTTGGCCAACATTCAAGATGCAGCAGTGCGTTCTGACTAAACATTATGTCTACTCATAGAAAGCCAAAGTCTCAGTTTGTGTTAAGTGTTGGGCTAAGTGTTGGCCAACTTGTCTGGTAAGCTAGATTTGGTCTACATACTAGGAAACCTCTGAACCTAACCTAGCGACAAAAATATAAATATATACATTTTTTTATATTAAGACTTTGTCAGCAAGAAAAAAAAATCTGTGGAATGAAACACATGCCTGTTCATTCTAACAGCTGAGTGAGTACCCAGAGGGCATAATAGAACTCTGGGACTGTACCTCATTGTGGGAGAGACTATGCCGGTCACCTGTCATTTGTTCTTGCATTGAGAAAGAACAGTGGAGAGGATTGTGAAAATCTGATAGAATTAACAAGGAGAAAACAAATATTCATCTTCTAACTGGAAATATTTGAACCTATTTCTTACAGACGACATAAGTTGTTCCCAACTATACTGAATATTTAGCCCGGATTTTTTAAAAGGATCCTTAGATTAGAAATGAGCAGGATAGTCATCCACTGTATTTGATACAGGAATCGGCTCTTAGAGTCGCTGATTGGTTGTTTGTACAGCCTTAACAGAACTGATCCCTGCATTTTAAGGAAGTCTGTCCATTTCAGCATTTTTGAGTTACAATTGTTTAGAAATTTTTCCTATATTAATGTAATACTGTTTTCCATTCATCTCTCAATTCTCATTTTGCATATAAAAGTAGAATACACAACAAGGAATTCTAAAAGGAAAGAATGTACCAATCAATCACATCTCTTTTTTTAAAATTTAGCCAAATGACTAAAATAAGCCAAAATTTAGAGGTCCTTTAAAATATTCAGTTGTTTTGAAATATACATGGTAAAATCACCTTATTGTCTTCCTAATGAATTGTGTTATGATTCTTGACTTAGGCTATAGCAGCAAACATCTTTATTGTGATTCTTGGGGGTGGGGGATGAGGGAAATGAGGCATTTGAAGACGATAGACAAAACTTTGGGTCCCCAATTGTGATCTCTCAATCAGTGAGATTAAACATCATGTTTGTTGAATAACCTGATGTAGACCCAGAAACTGGGCCTATAGGATGGTCAAAGGATGAATTAAGTTAAAAGGCAATAGGTAAACACTTATATTCACATCTTCTGAAGAGAGAACAATGGGTCCATTGTAGTTCTTATGAATAGACAAAGAAAAACATGCCTCTAGACTTGTAGTTGTATTCATGGGAAAATCCAAAGCTATATACCAGGACTTCAATAGCATGTTGAAAAGCAGATACGGATATAAGATCAAGTATCTTTATGGAACATCATAGAAAAGTCCAAAAGCTTTGTGCTCCAAAATTCATCAGTCCATGAAGGGACAGCTACTTCAGAGAGGGAGCTACGGTCTGAGCTCCTCTAAGAGAAATAGCAAACCAGGTGCTAGGTGTGTGCTCTTATGTTTTGTGCTGATGACGGTAACTGCTATCTGTATGACAGTGATCTACTATCTAGAAATAGTTTGTAATGGAGCTCATGGCTCGAGAGTCGTCAAGAAGGGACAATCACTGCACAGAACTGCTTCCTGTTGTCCCAAGGATCGCAGAAGGAGGATTAAGTTAGAAGTGCTTGAAACAGAAATACTAAATAGGTTCTAAAATCCCAGAACCTAGCCTTTCTGCATTTTCAACCCATAAGCATGAATCCTAAAATCAGTTGTCTCTGGGATGGCCAAGTTTTAAAGTTTCTAGGACCACTCCTCTAATCCCACCCACACACATCAAATTACTATCCCATAATCAATGGAAAACTCCCAATAATGTCCCATTAATACATGTATAGTCTACAAAGAGCAGTCATTACTGAAGGGGACAGCAAGATAGTTATAGCAAAATAAATCAAATTATCCTCTCCTTTCTCCCTGCCTCCTAAGAAACACCCAAGCGTATCCCTTCACTTTGACTAGCTACCCAGTTAGCAAAATTAAGTAGAAGTCCTTTGTGGATTACAAAAAACCATGTAAGTCCATTTGTATCTTTCCTCTAATTTATAGTCCCAGGAAAAGATTATAAAAGAAAAAAGCAAAAAAAACATTGTTTACATTGCCCAGGGGACCAGTGAGTCTTGGCTTGCCGAGGTCCAGCTGGCTTTCACAGAGTCTACTTCTGGGCTAGTCTTCCCTGCGATGGCAGCTGCAGGGTTCTTCCCAAAGGCCATAACCATGAGGAGTCCACAGGGTTGCTCAGAGACAGAGCAGGAGATCCCACCCAGAGAGACCACAAATGAACCCTCATGGAGTTACTACCTACAGCTGCCCTTGAATGACAATAACCCTGCCTGATGGGAGGAAGCGGCCACCAGGCTCCTGTGCCAAGCATCAGGACAACATTTGCGTTCTTAGAGGATGCCATGAACACTTAGCCTCTCCAATGGTGAGGCAGCCAAACCAGTTTGGTAGCAAGTTCTTGCCATGGACCTGATCTCCTCCAATGAGGAAGTTGAAAATAGACTTGAGGGTTGAGACGTCCACAGCCCCATCCTTCAGTCTGGTGTCATTATCATAAGACTTTGTTTAATTTCGTTTCTTTGTTTAATTTCATTTCTTTGATTAATTTCATTTCTTTATTTAATTTCATTGCTGGGGCCAGAAATGAAGATTATGTACACATCAGATTGTTAATTGGATTCCTTCTGATTAATAGTTTACAAATTCTTGTCCATGAAGCCTGGACATCAGTGAAAATAATCCTGCTAACCCACCTACCAAATGAGGGAAGGAAGACGAAAACTAACCAAAGTCCAGGCTTTCTACCCTTGCCTAAGACAACGCAGCTTCCTGCTTTGTTTCATATACTCGTGTGGAGGCCAGGTTTGGCTTTACAAATTGGTGACAAAAAAAATTGACAATTCAAAACTGGGTGTGGTGCTCAGTATACCTATAATCAAGAGACAGTGGTAGGAGGATTGCCATGAGTTCGAGGCCAGCCTGGGCTACAAAGTGAGTTCCAGTTGAGCCTGAGCTAAAGTGAGACCCTACCTCAATAATAACATCACCAACAACAAAAAAGAAAGTTTGGCAATTCAGTTCCATGTAAGCTTCTTTTACCCTTTCTTTTTAATTGTAAGAGCCAATGAAGAAAGTGTGGCCCAGAACAATACAAAACAGAATAAAATGGAAGCAAAATCCACTTGCCAAGCGAAGAGGTCTGATTTGCAGATATCAAAAGAAATGTGATCTATGGAGTTTCCTCTGAGCAATAAGAATTACACTAAAAAGCCAGACATTCAGTTCATTCTTGTGTCCATCTGGTAGTTGTCCTGGGCTCCCTTTCACTGGTAGTGGTCTAAGTCCTAAGATCAAGGCTTCTGGATGTGGTCAACCCCTGGGTTTTCACATATCACTTAAGACTCTGGAAAGACTCAGAGAATTTATATTTACTTAAGACCTGCTGTGCTTCAGGTGTTGTGAGTAGGCACTGATCATACATTCTTTCATCTCCTTAGTTCTGACAAGGAAGATCATTAACCCATTCTAATTCGCTAACTGAGCCCTAGAGAGTTAAGTTACTTATTCAGAGTTGCACACCGGGTCTGCTGGGCTCCGTGAGGCCCTGGGCTTAGCAAGCAAGTAGATCAGAATTTAAACCCTGACTCCAACACTTAATGTGTAAATGACCTTGAGCAAGTCATTCAAACTCCAGGTCTCAGCTTTCACATCAATAAATGAGAATCCCTTTTCAGACTTAAAAACCTCTTTAATATGCAATCTGGTTTTACCTTAGAAGCAGTTAAATAAAAGAACATTTGAGTTGTCCTATTTATAAAAACTGTGCAGATTTGCTAAAAAGATTAATTGCACTCAGTTTTCCCAGCACTATGAATTGAGGAGAGTTCTTGCCCAAATACCTGAGATGATAGAGAAGCTAAAGTTCCCTGAGTTGAGGACTCCACAATAGAATTGTATTGCAAAGCATCACAGTGTATATACAATATGTACAATTATTATATGTCAATTTAAAATAAATAGTTCTTAAAATTTTAAAATTTTAATTTTAATTCCCAGAGGCCTCCCAACCAAGACCATAGATCATTACAGAATAGGACTGGACATTGGCAAGATGCTTGGCCACGGTTGCAGAGAATAAACAGAATTAGTCAAAATAAAGTGTGTGGGTGACTGAGTTCATGCTAAAGACTGTGGTATGGCTCCAGAGCACATATCCAGAAGAATCAGTGATGCTGGGGTGTTGTTGGGAGAGAGTCAGGCAGTGAGTGAACTATTGAAGTGTCCAGACTCCACGTAGGGAGAAGGTAGTCATCAGATTCAGGGTGGAAGATGGTGAACCTAACCAGTTTCATCTAACATGAGGCCACTCTGATTTGCGTAGACAAGCCCACGGGCTATGGCTCCAGCAGCCGGCGAGCACCTCAGACAGGCATCGTGGATGAGTGCTGCTTCCGGAGCTGTGATCTAAGGAGGCTGGAGATGTACTGTGCCCCCCTCAAGCCTGCAAAGTCAGCCCGCTCTGTCCGTGCCCAGCGCCACACCGACATGCCCAAGGCTCAGAAGGTAAGCCTGCCAGGGTGGGATGGAGCCTTGGTCAAGTGCTCGTTTACAGGTGTATGGTGGGGGGCAAACAGAAACTCTGCACTGTTTCCCTGGGTGACAGGATAAAAGGCCCCATTCCCACCAACAGGATGGCTTCCATGCTCATCCTTCTAATATCCTATACTGGAAATTCTCCCTTCCACTGCTCTGAACTCCATGACAACCGGAAGATGGTGGAAAATAGGAGCTAAGCACATTAGAACTCAAATTATCTATGGAGACCCCATGGGCAAATAATATATCAGTAAACTTGGGATCATGGAAGTATCTAGAAAATATCTACCACACAGGTTGCTGACAAATTTATGTAAGTTAATGCTTCAATTCTAACGTGTTCTTCACATGTATGGACCATGTTACTATTAGACAAGGGTCAACCCTTGTCATAATTATAATAACAAAATTTATAATTCCTGAGATTCTATAATGATACAGAGACAAAAATGACTATCTAGCGGGAGTTATTTGAAATTCATGATCAGTGGCAAATATCCTAAAGAACAGAATTAAAATGGGAGTTTTTGTTTGACTGTAAGAATGCCTAGAAATTTCTAATAAACAAAACTTGGAGGCATCCTTTTTCCTAAATGTCATATTGTAAACCAACCTTAGAGGGACTGTATATGCCATCAGAAATACATAAAACATCTGGAGTTAGCCACTTTGTACACTTTTGTTTAATAAGTGAACAAATTAATATTAGGACCTAAATAAAAATGTAGTCATTAAGTATAAATATGGAAAACTAAAGAGAAGACGAAAGAAAAAATAAAAAGGAAGGAAGGAAAGAAGGAAGGAAGGAAGCTCTCTTGGGGGACTCTGTTTAAAAATTGCCAATGTGCAGTTTTAATCTTTGAAGCCAAAAATAACTTTGTATAGAAAGCACAGATAAGAGACCTGGTATTGACAATGACATCTTGAGGCTTCCTGGCTCTAAACCACAGATGAGGCAGAAGGAGCACCATGTGGTTTAATGGAGATGTCACCACAGGAAATCACCTCACTTGATGACAGAGGACTGTTCAGGGTCTAGTGCACACAAGCCCAGTAGCCACAGAGAATCATGGAGCACTCCCAGAATGTGTCACTGAAGGGTAAAGGACTATCTATTCTTGGTCTTCTCAAGTGACTCCGTGCCTCTTAACATCTAGCTGGGAGGAAATGGGTGTCAGAGATGTGGTCCAAAGCTCTGAAATGTCAGGTCTTGTGTCAGAGGTAGAGACCCCACCAAGGATGTCTCTTGCTTCCTATGAAGCCTTGGCATTTTGGGATTACTCAAAGACATCTTCAGGGACTCCATGGGAACCACTTATTCTCAATGCCATTATTTTTGTGATGTTTACAGTCCCAGCCCCCATCTACAAACAAGAAAATGAAGCCTCAAAGGAAACGGAAAGGTGGGCCAAAGACACACCCAGGAGGGGAACAGAAGGAGGGGACAGAAGCGAGTCAGCAGCAGATCAGAGGAAAGAAGAATGAGCAGAGAAGGGAAGCTGGAGCTAGGAACTGTGAACACAGAGGCCACCAAGGAAACTGGATGAGAGAAGGAATGATGAGACAGAGGCAAGGATGGGAGAGGAAAAGCGAGGAAGTGAGGTAGAGGAAATGAAGAGCTAGACGATACGTGTGGCGGAAGGAAAAACCACCTGTTATGGAATGTGGCTAATAAACAATGGAAAGAATGGGAAAGGAAATTGCAATGTCTCAACAAGTACAAAGAAAATGACAAGAATTTAAAAAAAAAAACAGCAAACTTTTTTTTTAAGTCACAAGACATACCCTTCCCTTCCTTCAAAATAAAAATGTTAGAGTAAAAAAATTCAGATAGAAATCAAGTTTTTGTATGCATTTGAAATTTTGTACCTATCTGTTCTAAAAAAAAATTGCCCATGTCAATATATGTTCAGAGTTAAATATTAGCCCTAAATTCTCAGCAAGACTAAATTGTGTCATAGAAGTTCCCAGATCCCCTTTCCTAAAATGTCACTGGAGGCTGTGTTTCTTAGTCAAGTTCAGGGTTTAACCAAAGAGCATCCAGTATTTACATAAAGGCCTGTGAGGTAATCTTTGATAGGTTAATGAACTCTTTTATTTTGTACTTTGATACCAGACATAAAAAAAATGTATTAGTCTGCTATGCTATGGTTTCCATAATTAATTCCATAAATTACAGACTGAGTGGCTTAAACCAAAGTTATTTTTTTCTCATAGCTGTGAAGTCTGGCAGTCTGAATCCTTTCAGAGGGCGGGTGAAAAGACGAGTCTCTGCCTCCTTTCGGTGCCTACATCATCCTCCTTCTATGCATTTGTGTCCAGCCTTCTTTGTATAAGGACACTAGTCAGATTGGATTGGGATTCACCCTAATGAGCTCATTCTAATTTTCATTACCTGTATAATGACCCTATATCACATTCTTGAGGTATATGAATTTTGGGGCAGAGGACACCATTCAGCCTACAATTAAAATTTCTGCTATCCAACTTCTACCTTTTGGTTATATTTCCTAGAAAACATGGACTTTTTAAAAATTCTCTCATCAGCTATCTATCCTCTGTCTATCTGTAAATTTTATGCTCAATCTCCAACCTCCTCACATACACATACAAGTAAGTGTCTAAATTTGAGATCCTATGAGTTTCTGCTGTATAAACCCCCCTAGGGCTGTGAAATGAAGATTTGTAAGTCATTTGACTTGGACTTTCATTTTAAAAACCGAGATATGGATATAGATGAAGATGTACTTGGGTTCTCAACTTCATTGCTTCTGGGCAGCAGGCAACAGAACATAGACTCAAGTATAAAAGAATGACAAAGGAAAGGAGAGGGAAGAAATGGGCAAGTGAAGGAAGGATGTGAGGATGATAAGTGTGGTGCTTCTCCTTAAAAAGCTCAGTACAGTCACCGAAGCTAGGACTCAGAGACCTCCTTCTCTTCCCTTGGTTGAATTAGTACAGAGAATCTTCAGAGAAAAAGCAACAAGTCTCAAGATTAACCAAGTTGTGAATTATAGCACCAAGAGAGGGTAGAGGACTGAAGTTCTCAGCCAAGAACATGATGACATTTTGCAGTAAAACCCATCAGTGAAACACTTCATCCAACTGCTTCGAAGAAGTCATGTCAGTTCTGCGTGCCGGGTCCTTGGGTTCCTGCTATGCTTTCTGCTCCACGATCACCAATTCTCCACAGCTCCCTGAAGACCCAGGATCACTTGAGCATAATGGAAATGCCCAAGGCTCAATACAGGAGAAAAAAAATCTAATTACAAACATGTCCAGGCCCCAACTGAGTGCCAAGATTTAGCTGGGTGATTGCAAAGCGGATCCTGGATTTCACACCAGACTAAAGCCAAGCTGAAGGCAGAGCCATCTTCAAACATCTTACTCATAGACACTTCATTCTTCTATGACTGACCTCAGGCTTTGGGACCAGCCTCAGGCCAAGATGAATACTCCTGCAGTCATTATCTTAGCAGAGCAGATGGGACTCCAGGGGCCACAGTTCAGCAGAAGAATTCAAAATTTATGTCCTGTGGAATGGTCTGGGTAAACTTTAACAAAGTGATAGAACTTCCTAGTTAAATAAGTTCCCATTATACCAGACTCTGTTAAATTATACCTATTTTTGAAATGGGTTTTTATCAGCTATAAAGGAATACTTAAACAATGTATCCATGATTACCCTGTAACAGGAACCATGAAAACAGAACGAAAGATTCTCTTTCTTTTGTAGGACTCATAGCCAAGGGCACATAATATTAGATGGGTGGGTGGATGAGTGGATGGATGGATGGATGGATGGATGGACAAATGAGTGATGAAAGCACACACACCAGTGAAGAAAGGCGAAGGAGATTTCCCGGATTTGCTTAATGCCTTTCCCTATGAATTAAACCCCTCTAGAACTTAACGTATTTGGCTAAATATGTCATAGTGGATATTGCTTACCAGTTCCTTCAGTGTTTCTTCAAATAAGCTGGGTATTTATCCTTATTTGCAATCCCCATGTTTCAACTTCAAGCGCTTCCTCTTAAGGCAAATTGACGATTATATGGAAAACATTTAGAATATGAATGGACACGTGATTCTGAAATAAAATTGCTGGGAAAATATTTATTAAGCATGTATAACTGAAAACTCTGTAGTGGGCAAGAAGAGGCCCTCTAGGATAGAGATACAGAATAATATAGTCATTGACAACACAGGGTAGAGCACTCCGATCTGCACTCCGATCATGACTCTACTAGCTGTAGAGCGTCAGACAAATAACCAAATTCATCTATGCCTAGCCTGGGTCTCCTCACCTGTCAAATGTAGGCAACAGTTGAATCTATCCCATACTCTTGTTACATAATGAGATTATACATGTGTGTGAACACGTGTGTATACACAAACATGGCAGGTGTACATCATAAGCACTATCAAAATACAAGCGGATAGTATTGTGCTTACTTCTGAAAGTTAGAGCTATATTTAAAAATAAGAGAGAGAAGTCTCCAGAAGTAGAAGTGAGTCTCACATCCCCAAATGTCATGCCCAATACTGCCAAAACTTCTCAGTGATGTGGCAGGAGACCCCCAGCATGTGACAGAAGAGAACTCAGTGGCCCAAGACCCCTTCTTATCTATAGTTATTCTATGAATAACTCCAATTTAAATGGTAGCCTGGGTCTCCTACATGAAGACCCGTTAACATTTATTTCAGGGTGAATTGATGAACTTTTCAGAAAACCACTGTTTTTCCCAACTAGTTAAAAATCAAATGTGATCCGTGCTTTCATTTCACAGTGCCTGGGAAAAACTTAATTGTAGCACGAACTCCAGCTCTCGCTAGTTCTAAGTGCAACTGCCAGAATAAATAGAAATGTGGGATATTTCTGAGCTCACACAGCTTCCGGGACACTAGTTTCTAGGACTAACAATCTAGATCCTTGCACAAGCCTTCGGTCTTCAAACATTTCTTAAAAACAAACAAATCTCACATGGCTTCAAATGTGTGGACTGTGAAGATGTGAGGGTGGGAAAGGAGACAGAGAAATATTATCCCAGAGAATAACTGCCCTTCTCCCCAGCATCTCCTGGCCACTCCAACCCTCAGGAGAAACAGTTTGCAGGTTCTCAGGTTCATTCTTATCCTTGGAGGAAGATGAGGTCTATTCTCTTTACTTTCCCCTGGAAAAGAATAGAGCTCTGGGTGGTATTTAATAGACAACATGGACTTAACTAAACTGGGCAGTGTTGATGGTAGGAAGTTGAAATGAAAGCCTTTGGAAGTGGCAAAGGGACAACTAGTTTTTGATGAAGCAAAATTTTCTTTGATGAGTTTTAGAATATCCACTATTCTATGTTTCACTGTATATGCTTACCTCAGGGTGGAAAGCTTCGGCACTGATTTCTTTCACCAAGGCATCACCAATCTACTTTGAAAGAAGAGGTTGCAACTTATTTATCCTAAATCAATTGGTATCGATTTGGAATCTGTAATTAACCATGATAAATTTCTTCAGGGAAAGAGGAGTGTGTGTGTGTGTGTGTGTGTGTACATTTGTAAATGTGTTTTGCTTTGTTGTGCCCAGTAGGAGTTGGGGGTGAATGGCTTTCTAAAATCATGGGTAAATGCAGTTTTATGGCTTTTCTGTCAGTGAATGTAAATTCCTCTTGTCCTCTGAAAGACCCTGGGTTTTTAAATACTATTCAGAAAACAAAGGGAACCTTTTTGGAGGGGCAGAAAGAAGTTGGCTTTGTTGTTACTGTATCATATATGAGCCCAAGGGCTTCAGCCACTTCCCATTTAATCTATAGAGAAGGGCTCCATGGATCCCACTTTTTTGTAGATTCTGCTAATTTTCCAGGGAGTCAATATGCACCTTGTGCAACTTCCCAGTCTTATTCTTCACCCATAAATTGGAGGCCATCATCCAGCCAGTGTTCCTTCCATTACCTGTTCCTGTTAGATATTAGGGTTACTGGCAACAACTATCCCAGACCTCTGCCACCACTTTGCCCTTTCTTAACCCTAAGTCTCTAATGCCTTCTCTTCGCCCTGGCGTGTGCACTTTCATTCTCACTAGGTCAAAGGAAAGGGGGTTAGGATGAGTTACACTGCCCACCTTGGCTTCTCTCACCAGTGCGATCAGAATTGACATAAGAAGGTGAGTGATTAGTAATAGGACCTATGGGATCTGGGGACATGGCTCAATGGATAAAGTCTTGCCAAGCAAGCTTGCGTTCAGTTCCCCAGAACCCACAGAGAGGCAGGGTGTGGTGGTGCAGCCTATAAACCTAGCACTCAGGAGACATAGTCAGGAAACCCTGGAGCAAGCTAGCCAGTTGGACAAACCAAATACATTAGTTCTTAGTTCAATAAGAGACCTGTCTCAATAAATAAAGTCAAGAGTGACAGAGGAATACACCTGACTTCAACCTCTGCTCTACACACACACACACACACACACACACACACACACACACACACACACATTATATATATGAAAGGCTGAGCATAATGACAACTCTTCTTGTCTTTGTTAAAATATCTCCAAAATTCCCAGTAACAGACCAAGAAATTTTACACCAAAACTTAAATTGGCTGAATAGCCCAGAATTCCAAGCTAGACTTCATAAGCCAAACATTTTTTACAAAATTCTGTGTAAAAATCTAGAAAGGCTCACATGGGGCTTTCTGTCTGGCCGACATCAAGAGGTTAAGTTATCAAAGACCAACCAGCCTTGCCATCTGTGAAAATGTGGTGGGCTATTTTCATAGCTGTAGACAACAACGATGGCGAAACAAGAACTCCAAATAACTAAGATCAAGACTATGGAGGCTGAGGGCTGGGAAAGATTGCTAATCATTTGATAATTGTTGACGTCATGGCATGGCACACTTGACTAGTCCAGACGGCATTGCAGGACAAGAAATGAAGAGCATAAATGAGTGGAGAAATGGATGGCATTATTTTTCAGGGTTAGTTGACCAGGTCACTACTAAAGGCTCTGGCTTGTCTCTGCAAAGAATATGGGTTTCCTTCTTCAAAAGAACACGAGGGTGGAGATAGAGGTGCTTTGGGCACCACAAAACACTTCGGAGTTCTTAAAACTGTATGCACACTTGAACAGCTCTTGCAGCATATTATGCCTTGGAAAAACACTGGCTGGCATTTCTTGTGTTTACTTTTCTATGCTGAAGGCTCCCGTCAACCTCAACCAGATGCAAAGCACTTCAACTTGTCACAGTGTTGTTTTGTTCATCCTAAAAGTTCAGGGGAGACTTCCAAGCTTCCAAATTTGCTCTCAATTCAGTGAGAGGGAAAATTCAGAGCACAGAGTTTGAACGTTCTGCCCAGATTTGTCACACACACACACACACACACACACACACACACACACACACACACACACACAGAATGAGTAGACAGGAGCAACACCCTTTCCTACTAACACTGTGAACCCATCCTGACTGCACTGAAGTCACACCCAAAGTCTTCTCAGCGCCTCGGGTCTCTCGAGGACACTGTAATATAAATGACCATACATACCAGCTTAACTTTAGCACATGTCAGATGAAACAAGGGCATTTTGGAAGCCTAAGGAAAAAGAATAATCAAACCTGGTTCACAGATAAGAATGCACTAAATCTTTAGCACATGTTAGTAAAATTAGTAAAAATAAAATCTTGAAATGCCACATTTGAACCTTTCAGCAAAACCCAAACCAACAGCTCCAGGAAAAAAAAAACAGTTGTTTATTATTATTATTATCTAAAAATGTAACACAAATAACAATAGCTATCCAAATAAACTGCCCATAAAATCTATAGTCTAAAAACATCCTTGAACCTTGAAGGATTATACAAGATTCTTCTAGACTGTTCAAGTCGACATATCCTGATTCAGTAGTTTCTTCTTATCATTTTTTCCCCTTCTGTCCAGGTAACTTTTTAACTATTTTCCTAGTGATTTCTTACATCAGAGGCACATACACTAGTCATAGAATCAGGTGGGGATTTGAAGAGTAAGAAAGATGCTAAATGAGACTAATCTTGAAATAATGGTGGAAAGGTATAAGCTCCGTAGGACTGGGGATTCCTAGTGATATACCAGCCACCAAAGAAGAAAGAATGCTTTAAGTATGTTATACCAGAACTCAGGGGAGCTCTGGCAATCTAGGAAGTAGCTACTTTTTCCTCTGTACTCAGCCAGAAAAGAAAAGGGTAGCAACCTAGCACGGAAAGTGCTTTAGCAGTTGTAACTATTAAAAACTAACTAAACAGGTAATCATAGCTGATGTTTAGTAGGCACAGACCCTGTGGTAAAGGCTTCATTTAATCACCATAAGCCTGTGTGATACATACTGTAATTATCCCTATTGAATCAGAATGCAAACCCAAGATGGATAGCTGCCTGTTAACCAGGCCCTTCTGCATTTCTTAGTTAATACTTGAAGTACCACAACCTGCCACTTGTAAGTTCTGAGCCAGAAAAAGCTTCTGTGACATTTTGCTTTGTGCAGAGCACAACAGGAAGTGTACGGCCATGCATTCTAGCTATGGACCTAAACTCCACGTCAACATGCTTGCAGAAAATGTGAATGAATGCAAAAGAGAACCAACAGCTCCTATTGGCTGTTTTGCTCAAAATACCATGCTTGAATTTGGGAAGGATGCAGAGACAAAGGAACCATGCTGCCTGTCTTCAGGGAGCTTACCTTCCAGTAGGGAGATACTCTAAAACCTGTCAATGGCAGATCTAAAATAGACTCTGACAGCAGATAATCTAAGTGCGTTGATGTCACTAAGAGTGAAGTTCACAAAATGAATTTAAACTAAGTTTCTTAGACAGTGGGTTCCTTGTGTGAGAATTACTGCATTCCATCTTAACAACCTGAGGCCAGTGCTCTTAAGCCATCCTTCCAAATTACAAAAGAGGAAACTGAGGCAATGACTTTCTAAAGTCACACAAGTCTTACGTGATGGAGAGGTAGGATCCGAAGCAGGGGTGGAAGCCCAGGTCCTCTGAGAAACAGAAGGTGAGACTGGGAAGCAGCTGAGCAAGGATTTGGTTAGAAAGAATGAGAAAGAAAATGTGAGGGAGTTTGGAAGCCCAGGGAAGCGATCACATAGCAATGCAGGTCCTACCCCAAGGGAGAGTCAGGGAGAAGAGCCTTCCAGGAAATGTCCGAGACTACTATAGGACCTATGGCAAGTGAACTATTGGACTCAGGGAGTCTTTGAGGTAGACTTTGCTACTACAGGAGTGTGCTTCCCAGGAATGGATCTGTCTCAGTGTTCTCACAGCACTCTATCATTGGCTTATGGGAGGTTGCCTGCCTGGGCCATTCCAGGATGACCAAAGGAAAAAGGCATACAGGAGGAAAACAAATGGACATTCCCACCATGGTAAAGGCAGAATGGGGTTGTAAAAAAAATTTCCCCAGGCTGAGCAAACTAGCATTGTGTCCATAAGTCCCTACTTTTCCCTCTATTTAAAGACATAGCCACACACTCAGAACAGGTCTCTGGAATTGTGCACCTTGTCCTTTGGTTTTAAGGTCACATCCCAATGCAGAGAGAAGCTCACATGACACTCAGCTTGGCTCCCACAGCTGACCTAACTCCCCTGGAATTTGAACTTGGGATTCCCTAAAGTAAAATGGCATCAAAGCCAATACTGAAACACCAAAATCAGCCTCCACCACAAATCTACAGTTTCATGCATTCCTAGGCCAATTCAGAAACAAGCTGTGACATTATCTTTTTCAATAAGTGAAGAGTTGATGCCTTGGCCATCTCTCAATCATCTACTGTTCTTTTGACCCCTGTCTTCCTCTTTGGGGGAGAAGGTCAATGTTGAGTTATACTTTATCCTGAACAATAGGCTGCAAATGTTCTATGGTGGGCGTTCTTTTTCCAGTATTTCTTAATAGGACACCAAGCTTTTCCTAGACTTTATGTCCTACAATACTTACTTGTGTAAAATGGGTGGAGATGGAAACATAATCTATTGAAAATATCACTGTTTCCTCCCTGAAACATGAAGCACCTCTTTCTACATTCTGTCTCTCTCCAGCAAAAATCTCATAGAGATAGGCGGCAGTCAAAAATAACCAGTTTTATGATATCCAGGGATTTAGCTTTAGCTAAATGAATATTTTATTTCCAGAGCTCTAAAAATAAGCATAGATATGGGGCCTAGCTGACTCTAGTGGTTAGTTAGGGTAGACATTCACCCTTTTAGCTTAGAATTCTCTACACCCCAGAATTGCCTTTCTCTCTAGACAAACTGAGCTCACAAACAACTTATGACATCAGCTACTTCTGTTGGAAAGAAAGTTGGATTTTGAGGCTGCAGAAATTGTTTTACCTCTTGGAGAGGTAGGATAGCAAAGCAGTTAGCTGCTCAGCTCCAAAATACAAAGGGACTACTGCAAATCCCAACATCCGGCTCCTCTTCACTATAAGAAATTAGGCAAGGGTCTTTTTTAACCCTTTCAAAGCTTCCATTGCCTTAAAGGTCAAATGGTTGAGATACTACTATCCATCCCTAAAAGAACAATAGAAATTCAATGCTCATGAAATTGTGAGCATGCATAATCTAACAACTCAATACAAAATAAATGCTCGAGTGATGGTTACTATTATCCCACCTCGGTTTATCAACTTGTTCCCATACACGTTTCTAAACCTTAGCAAGACTCAGCTCAAAAATGGGTTACCTGCCAGTCATGTAACCTTACCAAACAGTCAACTGTCCAGTCTCAGCAAAGATTATTATTATAAAAGCAAGATTGGTGCTATGTTCATCATTATTAATCTTGGCTTATCTTCTTCATCAAAAGATCTGGGGATAACAGAGAGAATGAAAGAAGGTGAATGACTTCTTTGGGGGTATCTGTACATAATGCGTAATAACAGCTTCTTACAAATTCATCCTTTCCCCTGCTTAGTTCCCAATGAGTTGGTTAACTCTGCCTTCAGAAGAATCCGTTTCTCCAATCCATCCCAGTGAGCTGGAAGACCAACATTTTAAAAAATAAGCTTACCTTCTCTGGTGTCAATAGGAAATAATATTTACTCCCTACTGTTTTCCTTTCAAAAATCTGTCTAGTTGCATACTAGAAACATTTTCGGCTGGTGTGTTTGTCTTGGACAAGCTGCTGACGTGAAAAGTGTTTGCTTGGCTGAATGTGGGTCGGTTTCATAACCCTTCAGAAGAGCATTGAGGTGGGTGCCAAGCTGAGGAAGGCTGCTTGTAATGCCCTCCACCAGCAGCCCGGCAGCCGTTTTCAAGGGCAGCCAGTATAATTAACGTGACAATGAGCAAAGCAACAGATGCAAGTGAGACCAAGTCCCCTAGTGCTGTGGTTTTGTCATAGTCTTTGTCTGCAACAAAGAAGTCACATGTGAGAGAGAGCCTGGGAAGAGAGCCAAATGCAAAGCAGAAGACAACACAGCTGGGTTTGAAAGGCCCTCCTCCTCCT
>PVHP010026781.1:0-24384 GCA_004024765.1 Zapus hudsonius | reverse complement strand
GAGAGAGAGAGAGAGAGAGAGAGAGAGAGAGAGAGAGAACACCAGGGCCACCACCTTGTGGGTCTGGCTTATATGGGTCCTGGGGAATTGAACCCAGGGCCTTAGGCACTGGAGGCAAGTGCCTTATCCGCTGAGCCATCACTCCAGCCCGTGACTCATTGTTTTACTCTTGCTGCTTTTAGAACCCTCACCTTGGTTTCAGTGTTTAGAGTTTTAATTACAATGTGTCTTGGGTAGTTTCTTCTTTGGTACTCCCTGTTTGGTGTTCTGTGTGCTTCTTATATTTGGATGGGCTTCTCTTTTATTAGATTGGTGAAATTTTCATCAATGATCATGTTTAATATGTTCTCTATGTATTTGTCTTGGATTTCTTCCCCCTCTGGTATCCCCATGATCCACAGGCTTGATTGTTCAAGGATGTCCCATAGTTCCCTCATATTTTTCTGCATGCTTTTTTGAAATTATCCAAGTTTTTTTTATCATGATCTCTTTCTTCTGCTTTGTCTTCCATGTCTGAGGTTTTATCTTCTAGGTTATTAACTCTTGAAGTGAGGGATTCTAGAGATGTTTTAAATATCTCTGTTTAATTTTAGTTTTCCAATAGAGCTTTTTGCATGGTATCCATCTTTTTGTTGAATTGCATTTTCATTTCAAATGTGGTCTTATTTAAAGCTTCCTGATACTCATACTTGTATTTGATTATGTCTTCGTTTAGTTTAGCCAGCTGATTCTTGAGCTCCTCTGATTGTTGGTTTGACTTTAGCTCATTTACTGTTCCAGTAAAGTTCACCTGTTTTTCCTCCATTGTATTGAGCCTGATGGCGAAGCTTGTGAACTGATTCTGCACATTTCCACTTACATTATGGATTTTTACTCCCATTTCCATTAATAATATGGATATAAACTCCATGCAGAGATGTACTGGATATGCTGTCATCTCCTCCTGGGATTGCATCTGTGCTCTTTCATTTATATTTTTGATGTGGACTTCCAAAGTGGGGCTAGGCAAACTTTGTGTGGGGCACTCTGCCTGTGCATTGTGATTTACCCATGTTCAGATGAGATATTGGTTTTTTCTCATCCCTTAGCAGTGGCCTGGACCTCACATGAGGCTGTGGCTAGGACTGGTAAGGTTTTGGCATTTGCTCTGTTCCTCTGGTGTCAAACATGTTCAAACCTTCAACAACAGTAGCAAGCTGGGGGTGGACCTGGCCTGGAACCTGGGGTCAGTGAGCTGGGTCATGGTGTGCATGGGCTGTTGGGGAGCCAAGGCACAGCTCCCTCACCTGGATTTGCCTATGTCAGGGGTTCAGTGTACACAAGGGCAGGGGGGAAATCAGGGCACAGGTCTACAACCTGGGGCCAAGATTAGTCATATCTTGAATTGCATAAAATACCATAATTAATTAATTAATTGACATTGATTGGTTAATGGATTGATTGACACAGGTATTGCTTTATAAATAATTAAGCATATTTGGGGATGACTTTGACCATCACCAGAGCCAAGAATCCTTCAGTCTGTTCTCTAATCCAGTGCATGTGAGTCATTATAATAATTATGGTGAAATGGAGCCTATATATATTTCACTACCTTATAAACTTGTTACAAAGCATCTGGGACCTTAATACTATTTTATTCTCAACTTCTTCACTATGTATTTATTGCTAATCTGATCAGATTATTGGACTAGGAAAACTGTGTAGTAACATAGATGGGTTTAGCTGGGTTTAGCTGGGTAGAGGGGAATTCCATGTGCAGTAATCACACAATTGTAAGACTGACTATAAAAAAATGAAGCAGTATATATTTTATACATTTACAAAAAATACCAGCCATATCTACTTTCTCAAATCTTACTCACCATACTATGTTATTATATGGGTTTATCCTCAAGTCACTGACTATATTATATAGATAAAGAAATAATGACTGATGGATGTAGAGATGGCTAATCAGTTAAAGGTACTTGCATTCAAAACCTAAAAACCAGGGTTTGATTCCCCAGTACCCACATAGAGTCAAATGCACAAAATGGCATATGAGTCTGGAGTTTTTTTACAGTGATGGGAAATCCCTGGCCCACCCATACTTACTTTCTCTCATCTGTTTCAAATAAACTAAAAACATTCAAAATTTAAAAAGAAATAATTTGGGATAACAACGCATTGTTTGCCCACTAAATAATGTAACACATTATGGACAATAAATATATACTTAAAAAAAGAAATAATTAGTTAAATTAAGGTATAGTGAATTCACTGTACCATATTATGATTTTCATCTATTCTTTTTTTTTCTGGAAAAGCTACATTTAATAAAAACAAAAGGTCTAGTCAACAGAGCAACCAAAAGTGACTTTCTTAGAGATGGGTAAATCATAACTTCCCCAAAACATTCCCACTAAAATGAGGAATAAGCTCCTGAATTTTGTGTCAATGACCAAAGCTGCCAAACAGAACACAGTGCCATTTCTAGTATTTGAGGTATGGCATCAATGCGGTCTTATCTGACAATATCACGTAGGCAGTAACTAAAGTCTTTGAAGTGTCTATCTTTTTTTTTCTTTCTTTATTGTTCATAATGAGATACATTGTTTAGTTGGCCAACCATGAGTTGTTATCCCCAATTCCCCATTGCCCCCCTTCCCCATCCCCAGTCAGCTGGATATCCTTCTCCATGGGCCGTCTGTATCAGTCTTTGTAGTAGGGGACCATGGATAGCTCATTCTTCAGCCGGGCTCTCATGTCTCAAGTGTGAAGTGTCTATCTTGAGAACAAATATTTCCACAATTCCTCAATCATATCTGATAAAAAGAAATACAAATTGTTTTATTATAATTTTTATATAATTCAAATATGATTTGTCACAGTTGGCCACTCACTTGGAGAAAATTCTGGAGTTAATACCGGGCTTTAATTCTACATTTAATATTCTCAATGTGAAACTTAAAATGATAGGAGTGCTATGTCATTGAGTATTTTTGTCTGGCAGTGATTCTCCACTGTGGTTGGAGAAAGCAAAGGGAATCTAAAAGGAAGACAATAGCGATGATCATATAAAGTGATAAACTGATTATGAAGTACAAAAACAACCCAGTAGAACAAAATTTTTGTTTTTACACGAATTTTTAATTCCCTGATAATATTGTAAAAAGAAAAATAATAACAATGTTTGCCAAAAGTTATTTTGATGAAATAATTATTAATAGATATCTTTTAAAACCAATAAAAACTCTCTGAGAGTTCTGTTTCTGATGAAATTGAAGTGAAAAAGACACAAAATATTCAGAGATAGTTCTGACTCACATTCATTTTCTGATTATTTTTACTGAAGCCATTATTGCAGGGCCCAAATTGTGTTTTTCTATGGATCTTTACAAGTATCTGAAGTTTTGGCTAGATGTTTAACTTGTTTGTGTATAGTATGTGATGAATTTGAAATGTGAGATATTAATGGACTGATTTGACATCCCCCATGTGGTGGTTTATATTGATTGTCAACTTGACAGGACCTAGAACCATCTGTGAGGGATTATCTTGATTAGGTTAATTGAAATGAGGAAAACCACTAAAATTGTAGACAGAACCATTTCATGTGTTGGGGCCCTGAACTATTGAAAGAAAGAGCATTCATCACTCTCTGCTTCCTTCTGTGGACTAAATAGGACCAACGGCATCATGTCCGTACTGTTATGCCTTTCCTGTCATAAAGGACTGTAACCTGGAAAACTGTGAACTGAAATCAACCCTTCCTCACTTAAACTGATTTTTTTTGGTTATTTTGTCCCAGAAATGACAAGATAATCAATACACCCCATATGATATATATGACACATCCCTCGTGCTCCTGCTGTCTATACACATATTTCACTAGATTATTCACAGATAAAGACAAATCATTGTTTAATATTAATAACCCATTGTCTTTAAAAACATATTTGCTTGTTAAATAAAGTAATCACCTGCAAAAATTGGTTTGTAAGAGTTTCTTGGAACATAATGTGAATGAAGTTATGTATTGGTTTCAAACCTTTATCTTTCAAAACAAGAGTTAGGAAACAGGTAGATTTAATGTCATATTGACAATAGTTATCTCAATCCCTAATCCTGATTATTAATCTATTTTGATTTATGAGGTCTCAGTTTTTTCTTTAACCGCATCAGAGCTATCATCTTAAGTTTCTTATTGTAGAATGCATGTATTCTATGGCATTAATTATAGCAAAGCTTGATGACTTGCCAAGTTTCTTTTTATGAGCCATCATTAGTTAAGATAATGATGAAAATAGAGGAAGTTTTTTTGGCAGAAAAGATTGATTAGCTTGAGTATATAGCATGAATTCTTATTAAAAGTATTAGTGATTAACATGTGAGGAAACAGCTTCTACATATATATTAAGTGCTGGTTTCTGCTTTGTGACAGTTTCCCATCTTCACAGAGAGTAGGCTCTATTGCCTTTTGTTCTGCATCTCCAAAAATCAACAATAAAGCTTATAACTGGTTCTGAAAAAAAACTCCTATAGTAGTTCCTGTCTTCTGAAATAATCCCCTAGGAATACCATATGCATTCCATAAACCATTCAACCTCATCTATTTTTTCTTTTATTCTCCCATGTTCTTTATAGATTAAATTATGATGGTAATTTGGTTCCAAGACAATATCACTAAGAAAAAAAATGATATTTTTATAATGGTATTTCATTACTTTCATAAATCCTTTGAAGGTTAGAAAAAGATGTTTATTACTCAATTGATCAAGAAAAGAAAATTAAAACAGTTAAGTTTTGAAGATAACACAGATTTCTCTAAAAGTGCTTTTGGTTTCATGAGCTAAAAGTTTAGATGACTCGTATTTTGAGCACCTGCACTCTGTGTAAAGAAAAAAAAGTACTTCTGTGACAGTGTCTTATACTTAATCATGGTTTTTATTCATAACTAGCTAATACAAATAGAAATATGAAGGAAAATATAGCATATATTCATGAAAATGTTAGCATTATGGGATATGTCACTACAAGAAAAATGTAATTTTCATCAGATCTTGTCACATTCTAATTGGTACAATTTTGTTTTACAATAATTGTATAATGATGAAGCAAAAGTAATCAATACTTTAATGCATTCACAAAAATGTTGATGACTCTCAGGAAAAGTGAATTTTAAAAAATATGGTAATTCTTTTTTGCAAGGAAAGAGGGAGGGAGGAAGGGATGGAAATGAAGAAAGAGAGAGAGAGAGAGAGAGAGAGAGAGAGAGAGAGAGAGAGAGAGAGAGAGAATGGGCACACCTGGAACTCTTGCTACTACAAATGAACTTAAGGTGCATGCATGTTTTTATGCATATGGCTTTAGATGGGTACTGAGGAATAGAATCCAGGCTGTCAGGCTTTTAAAGCAAGCACATATAAGGGCTGAGGCATTTATCCAGGCCGGGAAAATTGAAATTCATATTGTCATCAAGTTTCATGAAATGAATTATATGAAGTTCATATATACATTAGTCCACTCATTTTACACTCATTCATAAAGTAATGTAGCATATCTCTATACCATCTTAATCTTGCTTTGAGCCTAAAAGTGTACTAACAAATAACGTTATAAAAAGAGAGACTTTGGGCTGGGCATATGGTTCAACAGTTAAAGGTGATTGCTTGAAAATCATGCCAGTCTGGGTTCAATTTCTCAGTACCTACATCAAGGTGGCATATGCATCTGCAGTTTGTATGCATTTGCAATAAACCCTGGTGTACTCATATTCTCCTTCTCTGTCTCCCTCACTCCCTCTTTCTTTCTGTCTCAAATAAATTAATAAAAATATTTTTAAAAGAGATACTTAAGGAAAGCATCTATTATAATGCCAACATTGTGTAATTGATTTTCACTTACCTAAGACTTGATTCTATTAGGCTGGAATATTATGTCTGAATGGATTCAATGGATTAATTTGCTTTTATTTTAAAGGTAGTAAATTTCAATACAAAATCATGACTCCCCACAAATAATTATTTGATATGTCATCTGGGGAAATTTTCTATTTAAAGAATGAGTTCAGTTAAAATCATTCATTGAAAATTAGCATGGATAATACTGAAGTTAATCCATTATATTTGACCTTATACAGAAAAGGAAAACATAAGAAATATTGATAGACATACTTAAAAGTATAACATAGCTCTTCAGTTGAGTTGAAATATAGAACTGCAATATATTTTGTGGTCCTGACTATTTTATAATGTGTGACCTTTATTTAGCAATGGTAATCCAGACTTAATACTAAATTCATTGTATGGTATTAAAACTATACCCAGACTTTTCCCTTCCACCCACTGTTTCCTGTCAAGTTTTATGCCTCATTTAGGCTATTTTATATTCTATTTTATTTCTTCTGTTGCATTACAAATTACCACATGCAGAATGGATTAAAACAACACTCACTATCTCTGTCTTTGTAGGCAAAAATCTGAGCAGTTTTGCCAGGTCCTTTGCTCAGACTATAATCAAGATATTGGCCAGTTGCATTCTTATCAGATGTTTAACTAGGGAAGAATCTGGTTTCAAGCTGATGATGGAATTAATTTGCAAATGGATGTGTGTCTGAGTTTGCCAGCTGTTTGTTGACTATTGGCAGATCAGCCACAATTCCTGGTGCTTGGCCCTTACACACACAGTTCACTACATGGGTATTTGTTTCTTCAAGACCACCTGGAAAACAAAACTCTTTGTTTTTTTGTCTCTGGATCTCTCTTTGACATGCTCACCTACATCATAGCATCACACCATCAAAGGAATGACATCCTATTACCTGAGACAAGAATTGCCTCACTAGGGAGTTACTCATACACTTTTCCTCACAAATAAACTCTTGTCTCAGGAAACTATAAAGATTAAAAAGAAGAATTGATTGGAGCAAAATAGTGACAACAATAACTGGAAGTAAAAAAAAAAAATTGGAAGTCCTCTGGAAAGGGCTTAGATTTCCTCAATAGTGTGTGCTTGCCAAGTATGTCACAAAAGGCAGTTGTCCAAGACAGTAATATAAGAAAATGATAGAAAATGTAAAATTCTGTTTTGCCTCTCTTGGGTGCTTTAGAACAAGTCAAAAGCTCCCCTCAACACAGACATCTATATCAAATGGACAGCCTACCAGTATAGAAAATAATAGTGTAGAAAAAACATCCTACAAAGATAAGTTTAAAATGGAAATTTATAATAACAAATGTAGACTAACCAGGCACTTATGGATGTTTTCTATGTATTCACTCCATGCTTAAAGGCAGGTGAACTATAACCTAGAGAAATACTGCCCTTTCCTGATTAGTTTAAAATGAAATCCTGGCTAGAGAAGGCACTTCATTGAGTGGCACTAATTGAGAATGATTTACAATGCTTCTGGGTTCCTAGATATTCTTTCTGTCTCTTCAAATTCACTCTGAGTGACTGTGCAAGACCATTATTTACTTGACTTTGAACCAATAATAGGCAGGATAGCTGACATAACCAGGAAACCCGAGCTCTCAGACAAAATACATTAAAGATCTGAAGCACAATTATTTTAAAATACAGACAAGCTGGAGACAGCATGGGAAGCATATTAGAGGCACCAAAAATTTAAATACATTTAATAATTAAGACTGGATATGTGGCTCAGATGATAAAGTGCTTGCCTATCAAGTATGAAGCTCTGGTTCCTCAGCATGCATAATCTGAATATATAAAGCCAACCCTCAGCCTGAAGGAGAGATTTTAAATTATAAATAGAAAGATTATTAAAGATAGGTATTAATGTTTGAAGAAATGTTAAAAAATCTTTCTCAGGTTTAAAATTAAGAAAAAAGATTTATAAACTTTAAATTTACAGTACTTGTCAAAATGTATGAAAAATCTAGACATGTAGTGGAATTCAATAACATGAATGACAAATAAAAGGTTTCAATGATACAAGAATAAATAGAAACTATCCTAGAAAAAAAGTGTTAGATAGCAGGTGACATAATAGGAGGATTTAAAGAAATTAGTGGTAGACCCCTCTTTCATGATCATCAAACTGTAAAGCCAAGGACTGAAAACTAAAGGACTTTTGTTAATGATCAGAGTAATCAGACCTGAGTCATATCTCACACCCTTGGAGGAGATGTGAAACCTTTTTTTTCCCCATTTTAGGTATATAAGACTTTTTGATTTTACCATCTTATGTTTATTAGGTAATATTGTATTATTTTGATGTTGCTGTAAAATTCAAAAGATTTATATGATATGAAGGGAAACTAAGACACTTGACAGTAATGTAAATGGAATATTTTTTTAATATCCTTATTGGATCAAACACAATTCATTTTGTGTTTTGATTTTTAAAATTCTACATATTTGTTAAAGTTTTTAACTTAAACTTAAAAGGATGTACATGTGTATTTATTCATAGCTTTTTGTTTCCCCTAATGTAGGAATCTTAGATTTTATTTTTAATATATATATATGTATATATGTGTGTGTGTGTGTGTGTGTGTGTGTGTGTGAGTGTGTGTGTGTGTATGGAACCAGAAAGGGACATTAAGGCCAAGGAGAAACAAAAGAGCTAAATAATTCATATAACATGAAGGCAGTAGGGTACAATCAGAGGGATTTATTAATTGATTAATTAATTAATAATTCAATCAACAGCAGCTAATTAACAGATGGATGCAGAGTGGGGGAGGAAAACAAATGCATGAAAGTATCTAAAATATATTTAGGCCTTCAAATTTTGATACCTATTATTTTCAAGTCTTTAAGTCAGCATATGGGTAGATATAGATGTATAGCTATGAAAGTATAAATACAAATATTATGAGTTTTGAATTTGGTGTTTTCCATTAACTCATGTGTTCTGAATACTAGATCCCCAGTTGGTCACAATTTGGGAATTGGAGCCTCCTGGAAGGAGCTAATTGTTGGGATAGACTTATTTCCACCAGGTTCCCTTTCCAGTGTTTGGCACATTCACTCTACTGTTGCTGTTGTCCACCTGATGTTAGGAACAGATAATGTCCAGCCTCTGCTCATTCCAACATATCCCCCCTGGCATCAAAAAGATCCCCCTCCAAAGCCAAAATGAATCCTGTAAGCCAAAATAAGACTATAAACTGCTTTGGATCAGGTGACTTAGTGCTAGACATATGAAGCTGACTACAGCAGAATTTAGTACTGACAGTTGGGTTGTTGCAGATAGAAACCTGACTGGCATTTGGAACTTATTTTCAGGAGGAATATGGAAGGATTTGAAACATTAGTCTTTGATACAGCTTGCAGTACTATTAACTACAGTTTGATGGATTCTGGTTGAGGTGGAAAGACTTGAATGGATTAAGAACTGAGGACTGAGAAGTTTGGCTTATGAGCGGAAGAAAGAACATTGTAGGAACTGGGTTGGAAGCAGTTGGTGTGAGAGACTTGATGTGTTCTGCCTACCTGTGTCCTGAGAACTTGTGAAGGATGTGTTGCATATAAATGGACCTATGTGAGCTATGGATATGGCACAGAAATAAATGAAAGCTTTGGGCTAAAGAAAACAGCATGGGGGCTGGAGAGATGGCTCAGTGGTTAAGGCACTTGCCTCCAGTGCCTAAGGCCCCCGGTTCAATTCCCCAGGACCCACATAAACCAGACCCCACAAGGTGGTGGCCCTGGTGCGCTCTCTCTCTCTCTCTCTCTCTCTCTCTCTCTCTCTCTCTCTCTCTCTCTCTCTCTCTGATCTCTCTGTTTGAAAGATGAATAAATAAAAATAATTAAAAAAAAAGAAAACAGCATGGTTCAGCTGCAACTGTTTTAGAGATAACAACAATTGAGATTGGGCCAGTTGATCAACATTGGAACAGCAGGAAAAATGCAGGCTCTTGAAATTAAGGGGCCTCAATGCTGAAGGAGTTGCCTGTTCTTCAAAGTTCACTGTATTTAAACACTGGGTTAACAACTTGATAGCCCACCTGGTACAATGGGGTATAACAAAAGAAGGAAAGAGATGGTAATTGGATTTACAATGTGGTTTCTGGTTTTTTAGAAATGGCCAAGGGCAATATTAAGAAAGTTTTTATGGTTACCTATGTGGAGGCATGATGGAGCCATGTGGATGAACCGTGGGTTGCAGTGAGACCCATCTGTGATGCCAGGACTATGGGATGGCTGCCAAGGACAGCTGACAGCTTCAGTGGAGTTTTTCTCTGTGTTTTTGGGCAGCTCAGATGGAGTGGTGGAGTTGGAACTGCAGAGATTTGTCACTGGTTAGAATTGTTGGACTTGAAGTTACAGAACTTGATGTTTACCCTGTTTGTTTTAAACCTTGTATTGGTTCAATCTTTCTTTGCAATTCCAAGTGCCATGCCATCTTTAGCAGTGTGAATGATTATTCAGTGACATTTTGATTTTTTGGTGTTTGTTTTTTAGTATTGCATCTCAGTTAAAAGACTTTGGACTATGGGGATATTTGAACAGCGTTTGGATTGATAAAAACTGTGGGGAGTTTTAAGTTACACTGAATGCTTTGCATTTTACACCATGAATAGTTACCACTTTATGGTGTCTGGGCCGGAATGTGGTGTTTTTTATTAGGTATCCCCAATTAACTTATGTGTTCTGAATTCTAGGTCTCCAGATAATGGCAATTTGGGAATTATAACTTTTTTGTAGATTGGGTGTTGTTGCAGGCAAATTATGGGTGTTTTAAATAGCTTCCCCTTACCCATGCTTGCCAAACTCTCCTGATGCTGTTTTCCACCTTATGTTGGCCAGGAGGTAATGTCTAGCCTCTGATAATGCCAAGTTTTCCTCTGAATTATTGAGCTTCACCTCAAGTCTAAAAGCCAAAATAACCTTTTTCCTCCCATAAGCTGATTTTGTTCTAGTGCTTTGTGTTAGCAATAAATAAATAAATAAATAAATAAATAAATAAATAAATAAATAAATAAATAAATAAATATGACCTATATAAATGAAAAGATATAGCATAACTGTGGACAAAGTCAATATTGTTAAGATTTTGTTTGTCTCTAAATTGTGCTATGCATTCAATAAACTGTAATTTATTCCATAGATACCATCTGATTAAAAATTGAGAAATATTTTCTGAAAATTTCATGCAAATATAAAGGATTTACTTTTTTATTATTTATTTTAAAAAATAAGGATAAATTTGAAGAATATACTAGCTTATTTAAATGCTTATTGTAATAATTGTGGGTTTTAGTCACAGAGTGTTGGTAGAGAAACATGTTTGTAAGATAAAATACATTGTTCATAAACAGATACTCTCATATATGAATGAGCTAATATTTGACAAAGTTTCATGGTAAAGGCAATTAAGGATGAATATTTTAAAATAAATACTACTGGAAATATTCAGTATAAATATACAGATAAATCATAAATGATCTTCATTGTTTTTTCATGTAACATATAAATCATGATTTTAAAATATTGATCTAAATTCACAAGTTTAAGCCACAGAAACTCTGGAATTCATTGAGGATAAAATCACTGATCTTAAGGTAAGATAGGAAACCCATTAAATGAACACATAAAAGTGATTGACTTTCATTGTGTACAAATGAGAGTTATTAATTTAAATATGGAAGTTACAAGATGAATTTAAACTTAAAGGAATTTTTAATAAGAGCTACTTATAAGTATAAACGTCTGGCATACCCTTAATTATTTTTACATAGCACTGTTGGGAATGGTTAAGGGCTAATAGCTTACTTGTACCCTAGATTTCCTGGAAGACTCAAATAAAATCATTGTTCATTTTTCTTTGTGAAGCACAATCTTGACATATTGATACAATTTACAAGTTTTGTTATGTATTACTTTAGTTTTTACTAGATTACTAGAATTACTAGAATCTCATCACTTCAGTGCAACGCATCAAATCAGTTCTGAGAGCAATTACACTATAATCTTATTGAATGAGTAACTAAAGTTATTTTGCCCTAATCAAACTATTTTCCCTCTTTATTTTCAAGAACCAAAGTGTTGCTTCCTAATTACTCAGGGGTAATCTTCAATTTAGAAATATTCTGTAATATTTCTGGATGCCTACTTTATATCCATCAGCATGTTTTAATAGTACTATGTAAAAATGATAAGACCATAGTATACCAAAAATATGGAACATTAGAAAATTACTACTAACAAGGCAGGTTATCCATGTTTATAACAAACACAATAAATAAATAATGAAAAAATGAAACACCAATTGCATTCTTAAGAAAAGAAGAAAAATTATAAAATTCATATAAAAATATGACTCAATAACAAAAATAATTATGAGAAAAACAGAAAAGTAAGAATTGACTATTTGACTTCTAAACATACCCTTAATCTACAGTAAACAAAACAGCATGGTAGCATCGTACCAACATATATTTGACCCTTAGATCCAAAACAGCATGAGAGTGAGCCAAACAGTGGCAAGGGGAAATTGGTTATAATACTCATAATCCTGCCCCCAATAAAACACCTACTCGACAAGATTACATTTCCAAAATTGCCACCAGCTTGGGATAGAGCATATGGAACACATGAATTTCTGGGAATCACCTGAATCAAACCACTACATTTTACCACTGTAGCTCATAAACTGATAATCATTCAGTATGTAAAATGTGATGTATTCAGTCCAACTTTAAAAGTCTTCATAGATTTTATCAATCCCAACACTGTTGGGAAGAGTTTTAAATTGCCTTTTGAGGTAATATTTAACGTAATTATTCATTTTCACTTTATGTTGCATGATGGCAAAAGTAAATCTGCTTTTACTTAAAGTGATATATTTGTTCACTTGTTGGCAAGATTGCTGATGATATTGTTGATTTAAAAAATTGTAGTGTAATACAGTGTTTAACAAATTACTTACAAAAATGAAGTTGCCTGGAAGTAGTTGATTGCAGTCATTTGTAAATATCCGAATTGATTTTTTTTACACCTAGAAGGAAACTACTGAGAAACAATAATAAATCATGGTCTAAGAGAATAGTGACAATGATGAAAAGCAATTACAATGAAGACTCTTTTCTTTTCTAGGTCTTACAATCCATATTTACTCATGCTAGATGGAAAACTATGGTTTCTGAAATAATAGAAAAATCATAAATTTAGTCTTGTATTCTGAATTATTAAATTATATAGGCAAACTTGATAATTTTTCTTTAAAAATTGTAAATCTAGAGCTGGAGATATAGCTTAACTGTTAAAAGCCCAATAGCCTGGGTTCAATACCCATGTACCCATGTAAAGCCAGATGTACAAAGTGGTACATGCATCCAGACTTCATTTATACTAGCAGGAGGCTCTGGCATGCCAAATTTTTCTCTCTCTCAAATAAATGAATAAATAATATTTTTTAAAAATTAAAGAGAATAAAATTAAAATTATAAATCTACTTATCAAAAAGAGTTCATATCATATGTATATAGCTGTGTGCATGATTTATTAGTGCTATAGAATCAACTCATTGCCTGCTAACACACATCACTGAGGTTATATTTACCATAAAATTATTTTATAAACTCTGAGTTCATATGAAATTTTAGGATTCAAAAAAGTAAGTGCTTCATGAGTAAACCAATTTAAATTGATAGAGGAAGCTAGAGGAAGTATTGCATCAATCCTAATTACTATGAAAGTATATCAGAATAGTATTATTGTGCCATCATAGCTAAAATAAGTCTAAAGTTTTCTTGATAAGAGAGAGAAAGAAAATGCATTTGTGCATACTATTAACCTATCATAGCAGCATATTATTGGTAAAGATTATAATATATATATATATATATATATATATATATATATATATATATATATTATACTTGGCCTGGCATGATTTTATACACCTTTGAATCCCACCATGCCAGAAGCAGAGGTAGAAAAATCTCAGTGAGTTTAAGGCCAGCCTTGGGCTATAGAAATAGTTCAAGTACAGTCTGGGCTAAAGTTATACCATACTTAAAATATTGTATACATACTCAAAATTGAACAGATTAGTTATTGCAGCATATAACCTTATATTTCATAAACATTAGTAACCAGTATTCTATGTTAGACCTCTTACATAATTTCTCAAATCTGTTCTTGGCTAATGGACATCAGATTATTTTAGGGTTAGCTATGTACAGTGTTTCCAATTTTAATAAATTATCTGTAATATTTAATACCTCATTTGAGGTGAATATTGGATTATTAGATACATTTGTAAGGTGGTTATGAAGTGCTTATAGTTTATTATTTTTAAAGTTGAAAAATGTGAACCAACATAAGCTTCATGCCACTCTGAAAGTTCAGGATGAAGTCTAAAGAGTATGACTGAGCCTACAGACTTGGATGACATGAATGCCATTAAGTTAATAGATTTCATGCCAAATTGATATTCTGTCACCTCAACTAATTTATAGGTGTTAGTCTAATCAATACAACTAATAAAGATATTATTATAATTATTATTAAGTTTTTGTTTGTTTGTTTTTTCAAGGCAGGTTCTCGCTCTAGCCCAGGCTGACCTGAAGTTCACCATGTAGTCTCATGGTACAGTCTCAAACTCACAGAAATCCTTTGACCTCTGTTTCCTAAGTGCTGGGACAAAAGTTGTGTGCCACCACAACCAGCAAAGATACTCTTTTTAAAATGTTTTTCTTTATTTATTTGAGAGAGAGAGAGAGAAAGAGAGAGAGAGAGAGAGAGAGAGAGAGAGAGAGAGAGAGAGAGAGAATGGGTACACCAGAACCTCCTCCTATTTCAAATGAGCCCCAGATGCATAGGACACTGTGTGTTTGGCTTTTTGCCAGTATTGGTAAATCAAACCTCAGCCATCAGGCTTTGCAAGCCTTTATCTACAGAACCATCTCTCCATCCTGATGCTAAAGTTCAGTGTATGCTATGACACCATCTAGAAATGGCACATTTCCCTTTGGGGACTCCCAAATCTATTTCTTCACCTAAAATGCCTAAGAACTCTCACAAAGACTTTTTCTCTCCTAAAGTGTTAGGAGAAAGGATTCCAGCAGAGGAAGGATCAAAGGATCAAATTGGAGATTTTGTAAAATATTAAAAATTAATTTATGTCATGTAGGTAAGTTTGAAATTTATGTTATTGGTAATCTATATGTATTAAAAGTAAGAACTGAATTATTGTGCTATTGACATATAGAGTCCCAAATCAGGTAAATATGTTTGTGGGTGTCTTTGAAAGCATTTCCAAGAATGCTTATATAGACTGTTAAAATGGGCAATAGGTTTTGTAGTTTTTTTTTTATTGGTTTCACAATCTAAATTGTCTGGTGAAATTTCCAGCTTGTGCTGATCTCCATGCTTAGAAAGAGAATACTGACCCTGCACCTGTCAGTGAGGCTGCAGATGGTGCACATAACACACATGTTTGCCTTCAAAACAGGAAGGAGGAGGAGATGAAGGAACAGATTGCTGTGTGCAATGAGCACAAATATCCAAAGGGCTAATTATTTGTTCCCTAAAAACTGTTTCCAGTGTGTTGCATCCTTAAACACTGAGCCTCATTTTGGTGCAACATTAAAAAGCAAAAGAAAATTTACTACAACAAATGCAATACATAAATGTTTGTGCTGTCATTCACCAAAATGAATACTTTGTATTCTTTTGTAAATATTTTTCTTTGTTTTCCAGAAGTGAATTTTTTGCATTAACCTTTCTTACTTTGTGGACATAATGAGGTATTATCTATCTCCAATCAAATTAGTTTCAGCATGATCCTTCCAGATGATCAAAGCACACCAGAATACTACTATAATCAAGTAACTTTTTAAAAAAAGAAATAATTACTAAAAAAACATGGCACTTATATTAAAATACAAAATTAAAATACTACACTATCACAAATAAAGGAGAATTTACTTTCACAGAAATAGAACATGATTAACAGATATATACAAATAAATTTATTTCAGTAACAATTATTTTTGTAGTGAGAAAAACGTGTTTCATCAGAAATGAAGCATGTAAGGCATTTATTTAAAATTCAAATAATTTCATATAAAAATAAAAATATGAATCACCATGGCTCAGTAGCAGTTAGGAGTCTATTTTAAAATAAATGCATTTAGTTGGAATCAAGCTACTTTATACTAAAAGCATTCAAAATACTTGGTAAAAAAATATTTAGTAAGAAACTTCATAATATTATGATATGTGTTTGTGTATCTCTGTGTGCTCCTTCAGATGCATTTATTTAACTATTTTGCTCAAAAGATTTTATCTGTACTCTTATTTCTTGGCCATTGTTAATTTGCCTAAGACTTCTGAGAGAAAAGAAAGTTTGAACTTACAAGCAATTTCTAGATCATTTTAGACTCTATTTTTATCATTTTAAAGTGTTGGCCTATGTAGTCTAGGCTGGTCTTGAACTCACTACATAATCCAGTAAATTTGCTGCAATCCTTCCATTTCAGCTTCCCAAGTAGTGACATTACAAACTTGCTACAACATGCCTGACTCATTTTATAGTCTTAAATAGAATTGGACATGAACTGGCTATTTCACTCATGGAATTAAAGCAGCTGTGGTTACTTTCAAAAGACCCACATAAAATTGGGTCAGTTAACATATCATGGATAGTGGAGTAGCTCAAGAGATTCTGTTCTTCCCAGATGAGTTATTGGGAATTAATAATCACTGTTGGAGAGAGAGACACAGTTTCAGTGGTGCAGCTAAAGGTCAATTATCCATATGCTGGTGAATAACCCCCTTTTTGCTCATGAAAGTTACCCTAACTTAACTCATTGGGTCTCAGATTATGTGAAAAGAGACATGAAAGTGGAGTAAAGAGTGACAGGAAATAAGGTAGACAACAGTAGGATTGGGTAGGGGATAGGAAGAGGTAACAAGGGGGTGAAATAATCAATATGCAGGATAAACAAGTATGAATTGACAAAAAATAATTTGAGTTTTGGAGATCTATTTCCATTTATTCTTAACTTAAATCTATAAAATACCATTATCAGATTTGACTTCTACCTATTACCAATTTAGAAATGATGACCTTAATTTCATTAATAATATTCACATGTTAAACTCATATGATATTTCCAAAACCTGCATTCTTCTGAATCTATCTGCTGAATTATTGATGACACTCTATATTTTAAGAAAGAAATATATACTGATTATAAAATAGCCAATTTAGATATTCCTTTACTGGGCATCTACCCTTAAGATTTCTCTCTTCAACATAAAGACATCTGCTCAACCATTCCCATAGTGGCTTAATTCATAACAGTTAAGAACTGGAATCAACCCAAATGCCCAACACTGGATGAATGCATATCAAAGTTGTGCTACATATATAATATGGGATTCCACTCACCTGAAAGAAAAAAAAAATGAGCTAATGAAATTTAAAGAAAGTTGGACAGACTTGGAACCAATCATAATTAGCAAACTCATACAAGAACTGAGAGATAAATGCTGCATATTCTCTCTCATCTGTGTTTCCTAACCAGGTTAAGCTTTTTTAGTAAGCAAAACTTACAGGTGAATTGATAGACTGGCAAAGGGGATGGAAGAACTTGGGGAGGTAATGGGAGGTTGGGGGGAGATACACACTAATCTAAATCAATAATGATTCAATACCATAAAATCCTTACTTTTGTACAGTAAGATCTTGAGGAACCTGGGGGGGGGGCATCATATCATAAAAAATGGCCCTGAAGGGGGTGGGAGAAATTCTAACACCACGACAAGTGGCTCTGGCCTGTAATTCCTTGAACCAGTAATTGGTTACTCCCCACACTGAGCTGTTGATCAAAGAGACACACTATTGCTGAAGATACCACAAACTGCTGTCACCCAACAACTAGAGACCCTGCTGGATCTGAAAATGAAGCCATCTCCTAAATGATAGCCTGTGCAGTGCTGGAAGGCATTACATAAGCTGCCAGGGGAAATTGGCCAACAATATTATAAGAAAGCAGAGGACATTAACATACAACACAAAAATGCAGAGGACACTGCTATAAGTCATAGGTAAGCAAGGCAAGAAGTACTCATCAGTACAATAGCAGCATTTAACCTAGGTGGGTAATCAATGGCTTGCTGATTGGCTGAGATCCACTTAGTGGCAAGGAACCCTTAAATGGAACTGGGATCCAAGACAAATTCTTATGGAGACCAAGAACCCATACTTCAAAAGTAAACCACCACTAACCAAGAGACTACAAAGAAGCTACACCCATTAGAATCTTGCCAAATTAACAGTGTTTATCTCATTTAAGCTATACTGATATTACTCTCCATTGGAGATTCTATTTGTATTTTTCAGAGAAGGCAGTGAGAACCATGGACAGCCCAATTCCACCAACAGGATGTATGACGATGGCTGACACCCAGGCAGGAAATGAACTACTCCTAACCTATCATCTAGGGACCTAATGAAACCTTTGAGGAAGTGGCAAGATGAACAAGAGAGCTACCTCCAGAGAATGTCAGATAACCTTTGAAAGGATAATGGAGACAGACACTGAGGATACCAAACATAGTCCAAAGAAGAAATGCAGAGACTCTTAAGATCTCAAACAGTGAAGGAGACTTAAAATTCATCTACCACGACTCAGGGAATGTTGAGGAAGAGGTGGCAGTAAGATTGTAAGAGCCATGGTGGGGAGAATATCCAGAGACATTGCGACCCTTAACAACAACACACAAATAAACAAAACCTGGCTACTGCTTGTACAATTCATAACCACCTATCCCTTGGACCGTTCCAGCATTTCCACTGAGGAGGGATCTCAGTGAGTTGAGGACAGGGAGGAGGGAAATGGGGGTGTCATCATAAGACATGTTCATAAAATGTATCTCATTATTAACAATAAATAAGTTAAAAGTAAAACAGCCAAGGGGCGGAGCATGATGGCGGAAGAGTAGCAGCCACACCAAGACTGTCTCTGTAAACTCTGGATCCCAGCCAGCCCTGAACCCAAGACCACCCTCTCCCCAGCTCCTGCACCAGTCTAGACAGAGTTCCTCAGAGGCTTTCTGCTCCGCAGAGGAACGGAAAGCCACCCATCCCCCACCCCAAGCTCCCACCATTGCCATTGATTACTCACAGGCACTTCCCAAGCCCTTGCTGGCTGAGCACCTCTCCCTCCTGCGGCCCCCTCCCTCCAGTCCCTTAGGCGCACTTATCTCTGTGACCCCCCCACACACAGGCAGACGTTCTTGTAGGGCAAACTGACCTAGCTGGGTTCCAGAAACCCACTCAGGACCGCAGCTGTGGGTGAGGCCAGGCCTCTGGCAGATACCTGGGAACCACTGCCACTGCTGGCCAGTTCAGGTAGGGACCACTTGCCACTGCCAGGAGGGCACAGGTGACTACGGCGGGCACCAGGGACCATGTACCATTGATAGGAGAACAAAGGTTGGTCAAGTAATTTGAGAACATGGATTACATAAACAATAGGAATCTCTAACCAGGCTCATGAGTCTGGGCGGCTGGGGCTGGGTTGGTGTGTGGACTCAGAAGCGGTCCACCAAATACTGACCCAAGGAGAGTCTAGAGCCTTGAGTCTCTACCCCTAGTGGAGGAGATAGCATTCCAGATCTGCTTGTTGCAGTCAGGTGGGAAAACACTGGGCTCTATAGTTTGAGGTGCTGGGGCTGATTCTACTGCAGCATAGCAATCAGGGACAGTGGCCTATGAGGTGGCTATAAGACAAAATAGTCAGAGGGATCCAGATGGGTAAAGATATGAGCCTGGCAGAGGACAGAACACCCCAACAGGAAAGACCTCTGATTAAGATCAAACCTGGTGATCTTTCCACTGGAAGAAAGCAGGGTGAACAGCACTCCCCAGGGTGCCTGAGTTCCACTCTCCTGCCTGGACAAGGACAGAAACCAATGGGAAAAAACCCACAGAAGTCAAAGACAGAACTCCCCAACTCAGGGCCCTTAGTCACATTATGGAACAGGAAAGTGGAAAGGAAGTGGAGATAACAAATATACAACCCCAAAGAGAGAATAATATGATTCCTGACCACAACTGCAATGCAAATATGAAGCACTTAATGGCTGATATGGAAAATATGAAAAAAGATATGAATGAGATGAAACTCAACAACACAAGCATAGACTCCAGACTGAATTTGATGGAGAGAAATATGAATGAATTCAGAAACACATTAAGTGAATTGAAGGTGAACCAACTACAGGAGGAGCTCGACAGTCAATTGATTAAATTTGATGAGGACTTAAGAAAACTTAAAAACGATTTTCAGGAATCCCTAGCAAAAACAAAAATAGACTGGAAGTTGGATCTCACCAAAGAATTGCAGACTATAAACAAAATTATAGTAGAAACCAAAAATGAAACAGAGTTGTTAATAACCTCCCTTGAATCAATCAGTCCCAGAGTTGACAATCTGGAGGACAGCCTCTCAGAATTTGAGGACAAAACAGAAAGAATTAAGAAGGATGTCATAGGTTTCAATAAATTCAAGAAATCAAGTGAGCAAAATTTTAGGAATCCATGGGATACCATAAAGAGATGCAATATTAGAATCATGGGTATCCCAGAGGGAGAAGAAGCCCAGGCTAAGGGCATAGGAAATATCTTCAACAGAATTATTCAAGAAAAATTCCCCTATCTAACAAGAGAAAGCCCACTCAATATTCAAGGCGCCAGAGGAATCCAAACAGACAGGACATGAAGAGGAATTCTCTAAGACACATTTTAATTAATATGCCTAACCTAGAAAGCAAAGAGAAAATACACAAAGCTACAAGAGAAAAGCAAACCATAACTTATAAAGAAAAAACCATCAGACTTACCTCAGAATTCTCATTAGAAACCATAAAAGCCAGAAGGGTTTGGAATACAGCTTTTCAGGGCTTAAAGAAGTATGGCTTTCAATCTAGACTACTGTACCCCCAGTAAAGCTATCCTTCATAATAGGTGGAGAATTGAAAGTGTTCCATGAAGTAAACCAGCTCTATGACTATTTGAACACAAAGCCAAAATTACAGAAGATTCTACAGGACATATCCCACTCAGAAGAAACAAGAAATCTACCTCAGAAGAGTACCAGAGATCAGGCATGACAATTACAGTCAGTGTGCTAATAACAGCAGCATAGACACTAACCTCAATTAACCCTTCAACATGGTAGGGCTTAGAGCAAACCTCACAGTTATATCTCTGAATATAAATGGACTTAACTCCCCTATAAAAAGACAAAGACTTGCAGGGTGGATCAGAAAAATGGACCCTTCCATATGCTGCCTTCAGGAAATGCACTTTACCTCTAAAGACAGCAATCTTCTTAGAGTAAAAGGATGGAAAAGAGTTTATGAGGCATGTGGAAGTAAAAAGCAAGCAGATGTGGCTACATTAATCTCTGACAAAATAGACTTTACACCAAAATCAATTAAAAAGGATAGTGATAGTCACTTCTTACTCATCAAAGGAATGACCCAACAGGAAGATATCACCGTCTTTAACATGTACGTACCAAATTTGCATGCAACACAGTTCATAAAGGAAATCCTACTCAAAAATAAAGCAGAAATAGACTCTAATTCCAGGAGAGTTTAATACACATCTATCATCCCTAGACAGATCAAGTAAACAGAAGATCAGAAGGGACATAGAGTAGCTCAATAACACCATTGACCAGCTGGGGATAACAGATATTTACAGAACGTTCCACCCCAAAGACACAGAATATACATTCTTCTAAGCAGCGCATGGGACTTTTTCTAAAATTGATTATATCCCAGGGCATAAATCATCCCTAAACAAATTCAGGGAATGTGACGTAGTTCCTTGCATCATATAAGACCATAATGCATTAAAGGTAGAAATTAACAATGCAACAGGATCCAGAAAATGCACAAAGTACTGGCACCTGAACAATTAACTCATAAAAACTGATTGGGTTACCCAAGAAATAAAACAGGAAATTCAAAATTTCCTAGTATTAAATGATGACGATAACACATCATATCAGAATTTATGGGACACAATGAGGGCAGTCCTAAGGGAAAAGTTCATTGCTCTAAACACCTTCATATCAAAGATAGATAGGTTTCAAATCAATCATATAACCACTGAGCTAAGATCATTGAAACAGAAGGTAAAAGCTAACCCAAGGAGCTCAAGACAAAAGAAAATAATTAAAATCAGAGCTGAGATTAATGAATTGGAAACCAATAAAACAATTAAAAAATAGATAAATCAAAGAGTTGGTTCTTTGAAAAAGTTAATTCAATTGACAAACCCCTGGACAATCTAATCAAATGAAGATCTGAGAAAGCCCAAATCAACAAAATCAGAAAGGATAAGGGGGAGTTCACAACAGATCCCAAAGACATTGGAAGTATCAGCAGGTCATACTTCTAAAACCTCTACTCCACAAAATTATAGAAACTGGAAGAAATAGATAAATTTTTGAACACCTACCAAGTACCACAGCTTAACCCAGAGCAGATAAATCACTAAATAAACCTATCATATCCACAGAGATTGAAGATGTAATTAAAAACCTTCCCAAAAGGAAAAGCCCAGGACCAGATAGTTTCTCAACTGAATTCTACCAACCCTTCATCACAGAGCTGAAACCACTCCTTCTGAACCTTGTTAGAAACATAGAAAAAGAGGGAAGGCTTCCAAACACCTTTTATGAAGCTACCATTGCCCTAATCCCCAAACCAGGCAAGTATGCAACAAGAAAAGAGAAGTATAGACTCATATCTGTGATGAACTTAGATGCAAAAATCCTGAACAAAGTCCTAACAAACCAAATACAGCGCTACATCAAAAATATTATTCACCCTGACCAAGTAGGCTTTATCCCAGAGATGCAGGGATGGTTCAACATATGCAAGTCTATAAATGTAATCCACCACATTAACCGGCTGAAACACAAAAACCACATGGTTATCTCAATAAATGCATAGAAGGACTTTGACAAAATTCACCACCACTTCATGTTCAAAGCTCTGGAAAGAGCAGGCATAGATGGCTTATATCACAACTTAATAAAGACAATTTACAAACTCCTAGAGCACAAATCGTTCTCAATTGGGAACTACTCAAGGAGTTCCCACTCAATTCAGAACAAGACAGGGGTATCCACTCTCATCACTGTTCTTTAACATAGTGCTTGAAGTTCTAGCCCAAGCAATAAGACAGGAGAAGGGCAAAAAGTGATTCAAATCAGTAAGGAAGAAATTAAACTATCCCTCTTTGTAGATGACATGATTCTTTATGTATCAGACCCAAAGAATAGTATCAGTAACCTCTTAAAGGTGATTAATGCCTTCAGCAATGTGGCAGGATACAAAATTAACACACAAAAATCAGTAGCCATTCTATATGCAGAAGACAAGCAGACAGAAAAAGACATCAGAGAGACTGTCCCATTTTCTATAGCCTCAAAAGAATATCAAATACCTTGGAATATCACTAACCAAGGCTGTAAAGGACTTATATAAGGAAAATATTGAAACACTCGAGAAGGAAATAGAGGAGGATGTGACGAGATGGAAAGACATTCCATGCTCATGGTTAGGGAGAATCAATATAGTAAAAATGGCAATCCTGCCAAAAGCGATTTACAGATTCAACGCAATGCCGATAAAAATCCCAACCTCGTTCTTCACAGACATAGAAAAAATAATCTCTAAATTTATTTGGAAGGGCAAAAGACCTCGGATAGCCAAAACTATTCTAAGTAAAAAATCCTACTCAGGAGGTATCACCATGCCTGACTTCAAAACATACTACAAAGCCATAGTAACAGAAACAGCATGGTACTGACATAAAAACAGTCAGATCAATGGAACAGAATTGAAGACCCAGGGCTTCCAGGGAAGATGGCTGACTAGCAGGCATGCCATACACCTTGGGAAATAAGGGGCACTGTTTTCAGCAGGGATCCAACTCGTGGACACTAGCTGCTGCCACACGATGAATTCTAGGCACCGCCAAGCACAAGATCTTCACCACTGTAGCCAGCAGCGTGGACCAGAACTCACAGGAGGCAGTGAGTTGTCCAGGCAGGCTGTGCCGGAGAGGCTTCTGCCCGCCTGCCACCTGAGCCTTTCATTCGGCGGGGCGGCTTTCCTTGTGTTTCCACCCCCACCCTCCCGCCCTCTGTCTATCCCACCCCTCCCGGGCACTTGCGTGTCTTTCTTTTTCAACTTTTTGTCGGTTTTTAAAATTTTATTTCTGCTATTAATATTCTTTCTCAATCGGCCATCGGTTTGTAGCCCCTCCCCCCCGCCTTCTGTCCCGGGGCTCCTTCGTAGCCCCGACTCCCGCAGTCTGCCACACCCCTCCCCATTCTTTTTTTTTCTTCTCTCTCTCTTTCACCAGTACCGGGGGCTCCTTCATAG
>PVHP010026780.1:0-27058 GCA_004024765.1 Zapus hudsonius | reverse complement strand
AGGTGATGTCCAGCCCTCTGCTCATGCCATCGTTTTCCCTGCCAGAATGGAGTCTCCCCTCGAGTCCGTAAGCCAAATAAACCCATTCCTCTACAAGCCGCTTTTGCTTGGGTTCTTTCTGCACAGCAACTAGAAAGCTGACTGCAACACCTGGGGTGGGTAAACAAGAGCTTTGACAGAAGCCTGTCTTGTTTTGGGGACCTCCTAGGTCTCTAAGATAAATAGCTCAGTGTGGGATGTAACCTATTACCAGGACAGGGAGTTATAGGGCAGTGCCTATAACTTGTATTAGGGTTAATCTTCAGGGCTGGACAAGCACAGTTGAAAAATACTTTTATTTATCTTCAAGAAGAGAGAAAGGAGAGAGCTAGAGAATGAGAGAGAGAAATTGAGAGAGAGAGAGAGAGAGAAAATGAACTAGAACCTCTTGCTACTAGAAATAAACCCTAGATACATGCACCACTTTGTGCATTTGACTTTACATGGGTACTGGGGAATTGAACCCTGGTCTTAGGCTTTGCAGGCTCAGGTGCTTTAGATAGCTGATCTATCTTTCCAGCCCCAAGCACACTTTCTTAATCTGTTTGAAAGAAATTGCTCTTTAGTGTCTATCACTGCCCGCCTCCCACGGGGGCAGTGATCATACAGATACACACACACACACACACACACCGCTTGTGGGTTGATGAACGTGTGCTTTTTATTGCGGGGAATGAGGCAGTATATATAGAGCTTCCTGGACAATCAGGGAGCTATTTATTGGTCTATGACAAGAACCTGTGGTCATGATGTGCAAATATCCTAATCAGGACTCCCTCCTGAAACTCATTAAGCTCAAGCCCCTCTTAGCAGGCTATCAGGTGCCATCCAAGACTAAGCCAGGGTGTGCCTCCAAAGGCCCCAAAAGCTTTCACCCCTGACAAGTGTCTTCCTGGGAAGCATCATATTTATTTCTCAAAACAGGGCCTTAAAGAAAAACCTTAAAGTTAGTGTAAACCAAACATTGTGGGTAATTTGCTATTTTCAAATGTTATTATGGAGTTAATTTTATTTGAATTACATAAGTTTCTTAATATACTGCAGTAAGCATCATCAATATATAAGAAATAAAATGCACAACTTAATTCTTTTTTTAATTCACATTTTATTCTTATTTCTTCAATATTTCTTATAATATTCTTTACATATACTTTAGTTTTTATGTTTCATGTAATCCATTGTCTATCCAGCCCATTTGTTTTTACTGAAGTATTGTTTTTTAATCTTTATTATCCATAATTAGATACACTGTATGAGAAAATAATGTGTTGATGGCCCCAATTCCCCAATTTCCCTCTTCCCTGTCCCCAATCAGCTGGGTATCCTCCTCCGTGGGCAAACTGGATCAGTCCATGGAGTAGGGGGTTATGGGTAGCCTAGGAGTCAACCCAGTTCCACCCCCCTTTGTATGTTGTTCCTGAGGGGGCCATGTTTCTGGATATTCTTCTCCGTTATGGCTCTTACAATCTTTCCGCCCCCTCTTCCTCTCAGTTCCCTGAGTCATGGTGGGTGAGTATTAAGGCTGATTTATTGTTGAGGTCTTAGGGGCCTCTGTACTTCTGCTTTAGGTTGTGTTGAAGATCACTGGTGTCTGTCTTGCTGGCTTATCGTGGGTTGACTGATTGGCTGTGGTTATAGGTCTTTTGCTTATCCCACCACTCTCTGGGGGTTTCTATATGGATCCTCCATGGTCTGGGGTGGCTCATCTCTTGCCAGGATGTCAGCTATCGGTGTGTGGCTCATTGGTGGGGTTGGAAAGACCACATCTCTCTTGCTGTCTTCTGAAAAATACAAACAGAATCTCCATTGGCGAGTGAGATCAGTATAGGTTAACTGAGACACACATTTCTGAATTGCCTAGATTCTATTGTGAGTAGCCTCTTTGTAAATCACTTGTAAAGTGAATTTCTCTTTGGGGTCCCAAGATTTTGGTTCCCAAAGGATTTCACCCTAAGTCCCAATTCCAGTTAAGGGCTCCTTGTCACTGAGTGGAACACTTGGCCAAATTAAAAGCTGTTGATTACCTCCCTTAGGCTTTGGTGCCTCCATTTCATAAGTGACTACTTCTTGGTTTGATATTCTCTCCCAGGAGGAAGTGTGTTCAGCCTATTCATGGCAACAGACTGCATTTTATATCAGTGGTCTCTGTTTATTCCAACTATCATTGACCAATTTCCCCTGGCAGCTTATGCAGTGCCTTCCAGCACTGCACCAACTGCCATCTGTGGTCTGGTTATCATTGTGGACCTCTCAGGGTCTCTAGTTGCTAATAGATAGCTTTCTGTGGTTCAGTCAGCAAAAGGATCTTGCCTCAGGCCTGGGGTGGGTATTCAAGAGCTTTGAGAGAACCCTGTCTTGTTTTGGGGACCTCATGGGTCTCTTTGATCAACAGCTCAGTGAGGGAAGGAGCCAATGACTGGGACAAGGAGTTCCAGGTCTGATCAATTTTTCCTGGGTTAGACTTTCTCCCCTTCTATTTACCGTCTCTCTTACACACTTCTTGCTCAAGAGGTTACAGTATGAAATTAAGGATTTTGTGATTTCAATTCTTTATTATTTTATCTTAATGTATAAGTCCTCCCTTCCACCCAATTCTTTTCACCTCTTTCACAGACTCTCAATTCTTCTGACTGGTTTGCATGGAGTCTATGGTTAACCTGGTTAGGAACCGCATATGAGGGAGAATATGCAGTGTTTGACTCTGTTCATTTGAGAGTTTGTTAAGTAAGATCTGCCCCAAGTCAGTCCATTTTTCTCTAAATTTCATTATACCATTTTTCCTTTCTGCTGAGTAGAGTTCCATTATGTAAATGTACCACAACTTTGATATCCATTCATCTAGGGATGGGTATTTGGGCTGATTCCAGTTCTTGGCTATTATGAATTGAGCTGCTATAAACATGATTCTACAAATGTCTCTGTGCTGAGGTGTGACATCTCATGAGTAGATGCCTAGTAGAGGGATAGCTGGGTCCATTGGTAGCTCTATGTCCATTCTGTTCAGGACAGACAGAGAGACCAATGGAACAGAATTAAAGACCCCACTCTTAATTCAAATAACTACAGTTACTTGATCTTTGACAAAGGTGCCAACAATGTTTGCGAGTGTAAAGATAGCATCTTCAACAAATGGTGCTGGACACATTGGATAAACATATGCAAAAAATGAAAATAGACCCACTCCTTTCACCATGCACAAAAATCAACTCCAAATGGGCCAGGAACCTCAACATAAGGCCTGTAAGCCTGAAAACCCTGGAAGAAAAGATAGGAGGAACTCTTCATGAGATAGGATTAGGGAAAAATTCACTGAGCAAATCTCCAGTAGCTCAGGAAGTGCAGCAATCACATAACCAATGGGACCTCATCATGCTCAAAAGCTTCTGTACAAACATACCATACTCAGAACAAATAGAACACCATCAAACCAGGAGATGATTTTTGCCAGCTATAACACAGACAGAGGTCTAATTTCTAGAACTTAGAAATAAATAAATAAATAAATAAATAAATAAATAAATAAATCAAACAGCCCCCTCACAAAATGGGGCACTGATCTCAACAGAGAATTCACAGAGGAGGAAACACAAATGGCCTTTTCTCACTTAAGAAAGTGCTCAGCATCATTAAGCATCAGGGAAATGCAAATCAAAACTATAATGAGATTCCACCTTTCTCCAGTCAGAATGACAATCATAAAGAAATCCAACAATAATAGTTTCTGGTGAGGATGCAGGGAAAAGGGAACCCTCAATCACTGCTGATGGGATCACAACTTAATTCTTTCAATTTATAAAAGATTGAACAAAATAAATATTATTTTCTCTCCTCTTCTGAAGCATTACTTCAAAATTTGTCCATTTCTCTGAGCATGCATTTTTAAACTGTTTTAAGAAAATATTTTCATTCTCAGGTCATTGGAAACTAATCTTAATTTAGCATTCCAAATTGGTGAGTTTTTTTTTTTCTAAAAAGCCCCTGTTGTAGTCAACTTACTCTGTTGCTGTGCAGAAAGAACCCAAATAAAAGTGACTTGTGGAGGAATGGGTTTATTTTGGCTTACTGACTCGAGGGGAGTCTCTATCCTGGCAGGGAAAACAATGGCATGAGCAGAGGGGTGGACATCACCTCTGCCATATCACTGCAAACAGCGGCAGGAAGGTGTGCCAAACACTGGCAAGGGGAAGCTGGATTATAATGCCCATAAACCCGCCCCCAACAACATAGCTCCAGCAAGGCTGTAAAATCCAAACTGCCATTAAGGATCTATCAATCAGAACACATTCATTTGTTTGTGGAGGACACCTGGATCAAACCATGACAGCCACCAATACTAGTTTTATTGTAAAAGAATTAATAAACTACAATTCACCTAAAATGTATATTCAGTAGTTTTTTATATATCTATATAGTAGTGTAACCACCACTATAATCAATGTTAGGAACATTTTTATGACTATAAGAAAATCTCTCATCAGTTGCTCTTATTTCCTTCAATTTACCCAGTGGTTTATTCTCTTTCTATAGTGGGTGACTATCCTAAATTTCATGTAAATGGAATTATACACCATATGGTGATTTTAGCTGATTCCCTTCACATAGCCCAATATTTTCAAGTTTCATTCATGTTTCAGCATGGTTTAATACTTTATTACTTTTTTATTGCAAAATAATATTCTAGTGTTTGGCTGTACCAAATTTTATTTATCCATTTGTCGCTTGGTAAGCTGTACATTTTACAACATGATTAGTTTTATGAATATTTGTATATAAGCTTCTGATTTGGTATATGTTCCCGTTTCCCTTGAGCATGTTTCTAGAATTGGAATTTCTGGATCCTATGATAAATGTGTGTTTAACACTGTGGTTTTGTCCAGCTGTTTCTCAAAAAAGGTACGCTATTTCAGACCTCACCAGCAACATGTGCAGGTTCCAATATTCCTATGACCTCATCAATATTTATTATCTTTCTTTTTATGGTAGTCATTCTGGTATGGCTATCATATGGCATGGTTTTGATTGAGATTTCCTTAAAGCAAATGATGCTGAGCATACCTTTATATTTTTGTTATTGATTATTGGTGTATCTATTCTTTTTCTATGTATGGTCTTGCACTAACGCAGGCTGACCTGGAATTCACTCTATAGTCTCAGGCTGGCCTCAAACTCACAGTGATCCTCCTACCTCTGCCTCCCGAGTGCTGGGACTAAAGGAATGTGCCACCACGCCCAGCTTGGTATATCTAATTTTTGGAGATATGTCTATTCAAAAATTTTGTCCATTTTTTATTTGGGTTATGGGTCCTTAAACTGTTGGAATGTAAGAATTTCTTGTATATTTTGGGTTTGTGACCTTTGTCAGATATGGAATCTGTCAAATATTTTCTTTCAGTCTGTGAATTGACCTCTTAATTTTTCTTTTGCTTCCATCTCTCCTCCATTTATCTAAATCTATCTATCTATCTATCTATCTATCTATCTATCTATCTATCTATCTATCTATCTATCTATCTATCATCTATCTATCTATCTCCTATCTAATCATCTATCTATATATCATCTATCTATCTATCTATCTATCTATCTATCTATCTATCTATCTATCTATCTATCTATCTCTCTATCTATCTATCTTCTATATATCTATCTATCAAACTATCATCTATGTATCTATCTACAATCTATGTATCAGGCTTTAAAATTTTAGTAATCTTCTTGCCTTCCAAATTCTGGGTTTATAGACATGTATTACCATACCTGGAACTTTATTATTTATTATTATTATTATTTACCTGAGTTCAGTTTATTTATTATTCTTTTTTTCTGTGGCTTTTTTTGGGTCATAGTGAGAAAAAAAGTTCCTAACCCACAGTCAGAAAGAATCATTGTGCATTTTCTACAGACTTTATAGTATTTTAGCTTTTATAATTTGCTTAAGATCAAGTTTAAGTTATTTTTTGCATATGATGTAAGGATGTGTTCCAATATCTTTCTTTTGTATGTTGACATCATACTTGTTCCAGCTACAATTTTGAAAATGATTGGATTGCCTATTTTCTTTTTAAAAAGCAACTCACTGAATTGTTTTGGCACTCTTATCAAAACTTTCTTGACCATGAAAACAAGGATTCATGTCTTAGCTCACATTTATTTCATTGTCAATCAAAGAATGTCAGCACCACACTGTCTTATTATTATTCTAGCTTTGTAATAAGCTGTGAAATCAGGAAATATATGTCTTCCAGATTTGTTCCACTCTTCCACCAGTTTTACTGTTCTAAAACTTCAGCGTTTCCATATGAATTCTAGTATCAGATCATTATTGTATACAAAATAGGTATTCTTTCTATGAAATAGAGATTTTGATAGGGATTGTTCTGTAGGTAACTTTGTAAAGTTTTCCTATTTTAGTGTCTTCTAATCTATGCATATGAAATGTATCATCATTCATTTAAATTTTACATTTTATTAAATAAAATTTTGTAGTTTCCAGAGTGTGTTTTATTTTTTTTTCTACTAAATTTAGTTCTAAGTAGTCTATTATTTTAATGTTATTTTAAATGGGGGTTAGCGTCTTAATTTTATTTTTTAATTCTGCACCTTTACTGTGCAGTAACAAATTTGACTTTTAAAATTGATCCTGTATCCTGTCATCTTGCTTACCTTGTTAATTTGTGATAAGAATTTTAGGTGAATTTTTAGAATTTTATCCATAAAAATTACGGTAGTGTAACAAAATGACTGAGATAGACAACTTAAAAGGAAGGAATATTTATTTTTTTCATGGTTTTTAAACCAGATTTCATTCTTTCTGGGTTTGTGGTGAGGCGTAGCATAAAGGCTGTTAATTAATTGTAATAAAAATCTCCATTTTTTGATATTGCTTCTAGTTTTGAAATTCCCCATGTTCTGTTCCAAAGAAAGTCATCTCTTTTATTGTTATATAGAAGGCTGTTTCTTTTTTAAAATTAACATATTTATTGTCAATAATTAGATACATTGTATGAGTAAGTCTTGTGATGGTACCCCTATTTCCCTCTGGGGGCCCTCCTCCTTGGGCTTGCTGGACCAGACTATGGGATAGGGGATATGAATTGTACAAGAGCTAGCCAGTTTTTTTTCTTTGTGTATTGTTGCTGAGGAGGACAATCTCTCTGGCTATTCTCCCATGGTTCTTACAACCTTTCCACCCCCTCTTTCACTCAGATTCCTGAGTCATGTTTGGGTGAGTTTTAGGTCCACTTTACTGTTGAGCTCTTAAAAGTCTCTCAACTTCTGCTTTGGATTATGTTGGGTATCCTCTGTGTCTATATCCATTATCCTTTCACAGGTTATCTGGCTTGCTCTGGAGGTAGCTCTCTTGTTCATCTCTGTGGGGCCTTGCTAAGGGACATGGAGGACATAAACAGTTAACTAAGAGTTGAGACAGGCTGAAACCCCAATGACTCACTGTAGGGGCTTCGCCAAGCAACTCTTTTGATCCTAAAAAACCTCTGGGCCCCCTGGAAAGCCACAGTGAACCCTGTGTTCTCACCCCAGCGATGCTGGACAATTGGTGACAGTTCCAGGTGACAGTTTCTCCTTAGCTGCCACCATCAAACTCATGTCTAGAATCAGGTACTTCCCTCTACTCAGGGCTGAGCAAGCCCCTCAACTTATGTAAATTAGGCATTCTTAGGTTGCTAGCCCCTGCCTATCCACTCGTGAGACATCCACAGACCACCCTGCCCCAACCAATCCCCTTGCTATGCCCCTGCCTCTAATTTTCCTGGCTTCTCCTCTCTATAAATATGACCTCTCCATATACAATAAACAATATATGCCCATACCACACACGGAGGCTGTATCCTGAGAGTTTTTCTCTCCTCTTGTTGGCTCCAGTCCTGCCCACCCAGCTCTGTGGACATATGCCAGGTTCCCTCCCTGCCAGCCTCCACTGTGACCCAAAGCATCTGAAGAGAAAGAAACGACACATCTCATCACTTCCTCAAAGGTTTCATCTGGGCTCTATATCATAATTTAGGAGTGGTTCATCTCCTGCCTGGGTCTCAGGCATTGTCTCATGTCCTATTGGTGGAATTGGGTTGTCCACAGTTCTCCTTGCCTTGTGAAACATACAAACAGAATCTCCAACAGAGAGTGAGCTCAGTATAGGTTAAATGAGACAAACATTGTTAATTTGGTGGGATTCTAATAGGTGTAGCTTTTCTCTAGATCTCTAGTTAGTGGTGATTTCCTCTTGGAGCCCAGGTTCTTGGTCCCCATAAGAGTTTACCATGGATCCCAGTTCCATTAAAAGTTCCTTGCCTCTGAGGGGATCTCTTAGATTAATTACCCACCTAGGTTTGGCACCACTATTGCACAGATGACCACTTCTTGGCTTGCTGGTTTCTGCCATATAGCAGTGTCCTCGGCATTCTCATAACATTTATTAGTGTTGTATAATAATGACTTCTGCTCTCCAAATATCATTGGCTAATTACCCCTGGTAGCTCATGCTATATCTAGGGACTGGTTCCCATTCTGGGTTGAGGAGGGTCTTTTGATGTTGTGAGACAAAGGCTGTTTCTTTTTGAGGACTTTTTCTCTCCCTGGGAGAAATGTTTGCATCATTGCTCTAGATACAGAGATGGAAACATTTGGGCTGATTTCGTCTGAGTGATACCTCACTTTACAGAAGGGACATTGGATTGGGTTAGAGACACAAGACAGGCAAGATGAGCCCACCAGGGCAAGTGTGGTCTGTTATGAGGTAACCAAGTATTCTCTGATTGGCTCTGAGGCCCTGTTCACAGGAGGGAATTCAAGCCCAATTCCACCAATAGTAGTAAAAGGCCCATGGCTTATAATGTTCTAGGTCCTCAGTGGGAAGCTACTACTATTGTTTGGCTAAATGGGTAAGTTGTGCCCATCAAACTGCCCTGTAAACATGCATGTTTATGCCCACAGAGTAGTGATGCTCTCATTGTTTTTATCAGAGAAGCTTCTTTTTGCAGATAACAGTGACTACTGAGGAGCCTCAGAACTCATCAGACTGCTGAGAAGTGACAGTTACCTAAATGATTAGCACAATATAAGACATCTTTATCATACCTCCTCCCTCCCCCATCCAAAGTTCAGGAAACATTGCAGAAGAGGTGGCAGAAAAAAAAACACACATAAGAGCTGGAGGAGAGGGAAGAGTGCTTTGGAATGTTATATTCCAGACACAAGTTAGATGTTGCTTTTGTGACCTCACAGTGACTGTTGTTACTTGCACAATATTGGTCCCATCAATAAGTCATCATAGATGGTGAAGGAAGGCCAAGGGAAATTAAAGAAAGGCATCAAAACTGAAGCGGGAAGAGTTGAAAGGAGGAAGGGGTTTCCGTGAGAAGGGGTACAGGAAAGGGGGGATAAGAGAGAGTTATGAGAGATTATGATCAAAATACGCTATGCGCATCTATAAAACTTGCCAATAAAAAAGTGTCCTGCTCCCCCAGAGAGACATTATTGCCTTAGAATGGGAGCTGGAAGGAGAGAGAATGAATCCCATTCTTGCCTGCACCATACAGGTCTGTGTGGAGAGGAGCCTGCTGAGGCTCAAATGTTACAGATGCCCCATACTTATAGAACAGCAGATTTTCTCAATACAAACTTCTCCACGTGCTGTGTGGCCTTTGAACAGTTTCAAGAGCTTTTTAAAAAGTAAATAATTTTCACTAGTTATTGTTTCACTGGGGAGAGGCTCAGGGTGCCCCACATGTAACTGTTCCAGCTGAAACCCATTGGTTCTTAACTGCAAGATAAACTAGGAAGCTCCATTGGTCCTGGGAGGTGAAAAGCTGGAACAGAGATTTGGTGGTTATTTATTGTGGCAATTTTAAAAACAATCAAATCTCACAGTGATGGGATGTTAGGTAGACTTGGAAAAGCTTGCCAAGCTATATAAGACACCTTCCTACACAAGTCTTTTTTTGCCAATCATTTCAAATGAATTAATTTTTTGTATTAACAATATTCTATACTCATTAAATTATCTGTCTCATTCCTGTAGGCAGTATAGCTTGAAATTCTTTGTAATCAAACATCTTGAAGTTACCTGGAACAATAGGATCTCTCACAGCATCTCTTCTGCTCACCAAGCAGCTGGTACACACCTTTGTTTTTGCACACCATTGCTTCTGTGGTTTTTGCCTCAAAACTTACTGTTTTAATTCATTTATCAAAAATAGGTCAATAATATTTAGTGAGTGCCATCTTTTGTACTCCATAATAATAACTAGGCGTTGCTCAGCATTATCACTTTTTATCTTTTTTGGATTTGCTTTGCAGTTATCAGTATTATCTTTAAATTTTATATAAATTATTGACACAAGGCTACAATATGCATATGCATATATGTTTGATAAATTACCATCTTTTAAGTTAGAGAATACAATATTGGAAACAGTGGCTAACCATTATTCTATTTCCTTATTCTCGAAGACTTTCCTTCTGTGTTGAAAGTTCAGAAACTATATAATTATACACTCTATGGAATTTCATTGTGATTTTTGTTGTTGAACAAGATATGTTTGTAAAACTCAAGCATTTAAAAAACATAGTAAGATACTCATCTATAGAACATATATTTTCCTCCAATAATCTAATTTACATTCTTTAAAGTTATTTACCCTATTACAAATAAACATACAATATACTTGAAATCCCAGAACATAGTAGGACCATTTATTTGTAAAATTAGTTTCATCAACATTTTCTGCTTCATCATAGTTGTAGTTGTTATAAGAGCAAATGATATTTATGAGCCTATTAATTTAGCTCATACAATTTATGACTGGTCCAAGAACCAAAACTTGGACTCAGTCTTGATATATAGAATATCAGAGTCTCCAACTCGACAAATACCTGATCATTTGATGTGTCAGTATAGAGAAGAGACAGGAATTATGTATGGACAGGGCTAAAGGTGTTTGAGTTAGATTATTCATGGACCTAGACTAAAGATGTCTAATTTTAGAAGATGGGAAGGTAATAGAGTCAGGTGAACTGTTCATGGCCTGTGGTCCATGGTCTGGGCATCAAGGGAAATATTTAAAGGAATAGACAGACTTTACAAACATCCAGACAAGGTTTAAGTCCATCCACACTTTCTATGAGATGTGTGGTTTGGGAAGTACCTCTCCTTTGTAAAATACTGAAATCACTAATAACTACCTCAATGGTTACTGTGACAGATATGCAAAAATCATTTAGTACTATTCCAGGAAAACGGTTAATTCTCATAAAGAGCAGATCTTACAATGACTTCCATCCAAATAAGCAATTGAACATTTTTTTTAGTTCTTACATGTTTCATAAGTACAAAAGGTCTCTAACCTAAATGCTTTATAATACAGAAATTACAGAAATACAGAAATTCTCAAATGTGACAGTGTATGGAAAGAAATATCCTCAGTGTTTCTCCTTTATTCCATTTGAGAATTGCTAGCCCAATCAAAAGCCTGTTAGTTCTTTCCTCATGCATTTGGGTTCAGGGCAGGAAACACACAGTCCTTTCTTTGGACATTATTTGCTAAGGAGTGGCCAGAATGAGACAGAAATTATTTGGAAAATCTATTGAGAGAAGGAGCCCATCTCTTTGAGATGGCACATAGATTAGAGCTTTCTGCACGTAAAGTGTGCTGTGTGACACTTTGGCCAATAGCCACATGTACTGAACAAGTGAAATGTAGGTAAAATGAGGGAAAAAATGACTTTGTAAAATTTAGTCATATTTGGTCAATTTGAGTTTTGAAAGCCACATCAATGGAGTGTATTACTTGGTGGAGTATTAGCTTTCTGCTACTGCAATAGATCTGTAGGATAATTTATAGAAAGGTAAGGTTTACTTTGGCTCCTGGTCAAGGGTTCCAGTCCATGATCAGTTGGCCCTGTTTCTTTTAGGCTTGTGATGAGCACATTATGGCTAGAGGGCATGTGAAACAAAACCGCTCACCTCATGGACAGGAAGCAAAAGAAGACAGAGGAAGGGGTCCAGTTTAAGGGCACACACACTACCAGTAACCTAAAGACCTCCCCTCAGGCCCCACATCTTCAACTTTCTACAGTCTATAATAACACCTATGTGACCTTGGGGGGACATTGAAGATCTAAGCTACAGAAAATGACAAAATCCACAGAGAAGCTTTTTCTTTGTGTAAATACTGTATGGTGGAGGACACCTGGACTGTGGATCAAATTAGTTAGACAAAATTCTCTTCCATATAATCCTGTCTTCTAAGACCTGCTGTGAATATGGAACTTAACCGGGCTGAATACTAGGCTATCCATGGTCCCCTACCACAAAGACTGATCCAGACGGCCCACAGAGGAGGATATCCAGCTGACTGGGAATGGGGAGGGGGGCAATGAGGAATTGGGGATAACAACTCATTGTTGCCCCACTAAACAGTATAACTCATTATGGACAATTAAAAAAGATTTTTTTTTGTTTTTTTTGAGGTATGGTCTCTCTCTAGATGTAGTCTCAGAGTAGCCTCAAACTCTCAGCAATCCTCCTACCTCTGCCTCCCAAGTGCTGGGACTAAAGGTGTGCACTACCAAGTGAGACAAAGTATTTTAAAATAAACATTTGAAAGTATTTTAATGTTGTATAAATACTTTTAAATATTTATTTTAAAATACTTTGTCTCATGAATCCATAATCCCCTATCCAATGGACTGGTCCAGCAAGCTCACTTAGGAGGGCCCCCAGCAGGGTGGGAACAGGGAGGCGGGAAATGGGGTACTATCATAAGACTTACTCATACAATTTATCTAATTATTGACAAAATATGGAAAAATTATTTCTAAAATATAGATTCTTATGTTTTTGAGGTGATGGTGGGGGGGGTGGAGTTTGAAGCAGGGTCTTACTCTAGCTAAGGCTGACCTGAACACTCTCTGTAGCCCATGCTGGTCTTGAACTCATGGTGACCCTTCTACCTCAGCCTTCTGAGGGCTAGGATTAAAGGTGTGTGCCATTATTCCTGGCCAGAATACAGATTCTTATAAACCTACTATCAGAGGGATGCATCTAGATCTAATTATCAGTCTTCAAAGTAAGCCAGGATAGAATTAAATCATACAACTGAAATTGAGTTGTAACTTCTGGTATTTTTTTCTTTGAGAAAAGGATCAAAGTCTGAAAATTTTGTTAATGTTTCTAGTAGGCAGTATTTATTTCTTTTTGCCTTGAGGATACTATGAAGATATAACTTTTTTCCAGTTAGTTATGTCAATATAGTTCAGATAAAGATTTTTTTAAAAAGTTATTTTTATTTATTTATTTGCAAGCAGAGAGAGACAGAGAGAATGGGTGTATCAGGGCCTCCAGGCACTGCAAAAGAGCTCCAGATGCATGTGCCACCTTGAGCCTCTGGCTTTATATGGGTACTGGGAAATGGAACTCAGGTCATTAGGTTTTGCAGGCAAGTGCCTTAACCGCTGAGCACTCTCTCCAGTCCCTGGATAAAGTTTTGAACAGGTCCTGGTGCATAGGCTATTAAGAAGGCTATCCACCATTGTTGAGGCTCTTCGCTTGATCACTGGAGGAGGAGCATCATTCGGGAATGCTTCCCTCTGCCATCATGCCTCACTCATTGGCTAATGGCACAGGGAAATATCTATCTGGCTTTGGTAGCAAGGAGCTGCATGCTCATGTGACTTCTACCGTTCGTTCTTTGATTTCATCAAAAGGCATATTTGCACATACACTGATAAGGCACCTTGGCACCCGGATTCTGGATTCCATACAGACGCAGATCTGGCACCAGCCTGATGAAAACTCAATTATGATTTATGTCTGTGCAACAGAATTTCCCATTGATGACTTGCCAGAAGCATGATAAAGCAATGTTAGGCCTGAAGCCAATCCTTCCCAGCTCTGTCTTTCCCCAGGTCTTTCATTCCATGCCCTTGCTTGAGTTTTTCTGAACATTTGTGAACAATAATGATTCAGGGAAAAAATTATTCTTAGATATGCAAATTTCTTCATGATAGAGGACCTCTTCTTCATGCTCAAAGTTTAGTTTGTAGTTAGGTCCCAGTTGTTTGGGGAAGTATCGAGCACCTGCTTATGTGCCTCACACTGATCTAACGTTTGCAAAACAGAACATGATTATGGCAACCTGGAGAAAGCAAGATGTCCAGAAATGAAGGAAGCCATTTCCTTCTAACCTTGTGTTTCTCACACAGGGAAAAAGGAGGTGATGAACTGATAGTAACCTGAGAGGTGGCTTAGTTATGAGTCTTGAGAAAGGTAGTAGAATAAAGGGATTACCAAATTACAAAATCAAGGGAATGTGAAATAAAGGCCATTAAGGGGTTTTATGGTAGAAATATACTATTTCTGATAATAAGTTCTTTGTTGAGAGGGTGAATATTATACCTCACCATTAGAAATAAAATCTTTATTGAAAATATCAAATTTTAAACTATGTGGCTTAGCTCTGGGATATGTCAGTCCTGGTCTAAGTTCTTTATCTACCTATGAAGCATTTAAATCTCGCAACCTCATTGAAGCAAAATCTGTTATCGACTCTCTTTTTCAGATGAGTTACCTGCAGATTGGAGAGGACTAAAGACTCACTGAGCATTCCGCAGATCATAGGGAGCGGTACCAAGATTTGTGCTGAGCTGTGATGGAGCTCATAGGTAGCAATGCTAGGGTCTGTACCTAGTCCTTTTATATCCAAGTTCTGTGCCCTCAATCATAACCCCAGATGGCCTCTAATGCACAGAGAAAAGCAGAGAGGAACTGTCCTTGTTTATCTTGGCTCCTGAAGGAGTAACAGAACTGACCTATTCTTGTGGTGGGAGCTGTCCTTTACTTTCAGGAGCACTTGCTAAGAGACAGGCAAGAAGGTCCCTTCATTGTTGTACCCACTTCTGCAGAGCGAGCCGGTGGACACTGTGTTCTGAGTTGAATTGTGTCTCCAAAAGCGCCATGCAAATGTCCCAGCCCCCAGGGCCTCAGAATATGACTTTCTTTATAAAGAGTCTCTGCAGATATGATTGAGGTGGTTGGGGATAGAAGTCCTGAAGAACTAGAACAGGTTCAAGGTGCTTTTCAAGTGGGTAAAGTGACCTTTTATCAGTTGATGATGAAACTCTTAAGAGGCCACCTCATTTCAGCAGAGAGAAGAAAACTTAAAGCATCCTCAATGAGGTTAATGATGCATCGTATGAAATAAAACTTCATGCGACCACTTGGAAGCATTTACAATCAAAAACTTCCATGAAAAAAATAAAAAGAAACTTATCCCAAACTTAATCTGTATCCAAGTCTGAGTTAGGCCATGTATGAGGCAGTGTAGTTAGACTCCAGAGATTTCCCCCACTAAACCCATTCAAGATTCCCCTCAGCAACTTTCCATGGTTATTAATACTGTCGTCAGAACTTCCTTAATTGGATGGATAGTATAAATGATTTCATACTCAAAAAGGAAAATCCTCCCCATTCCAAGTTACAGCCTTACTTTACTGAACACTGACCCTAAAATATATGTCAGGCATTTGACTGTCCATCACAGGTTGAGCTTCATAGGACAACGCTGAACAAAAAGCATGGATCAGAACGTTTCTTTTCACAGCTCACTTCTATCTTCTACAGGTTTTGATCAGGAATGGCACATTGTTGTTACATTTATTGATGATTACTTGGTGTTGATCCTTATGTTCAAGGTTTCTATGCTGTGTGGGAGCCGTGGACACAGATGTTTACCCAGATCTGACCCTGTTAGACTTCTGCTTGGATCAGAGCCAATCGGAACAATCTTTGGACACAGCGTAGCCTTACCTCTGGGGTTACAAAGGATTGTGTGGAGGCTTCTTTTCTTTTTAACTTGGCTCTTAATGATGTAGGTGAGCTGACTTCAACCCCTCCCCCTCCTGGTGTTGAGTGGAGCAACACAAACATTTGTCTTAGCATGAATATTATGGCTCTGCTTTTTCCTAACAAGGAGGGGCTTTAACAGGCATTTGACCCTGCTGGCCAATTATGGTCCAAAGGAAAAGCTACTGATAAGCCTTTTAGCCTTTCCTTTTTCCTTTTCCAAACAAGTTATTGTCTTTTATAGATGGTCTCATTTTTCAGCATGCTTATAAATAACCATAGCATAAAACCCACTGCCGTTTCCTTGATGTGCATTTCCCAGTGTTTTATCTTGGGATACCCACTAGAGATGCTGTTAATGCCATGTTGCTATGTTATGATGGCTGAGACGGACTAGTACTGCTGGGGCCTTAACTATCTGTGCTCAAAATAATTATTCTAACAATCAGCTTGCCATTTCTCGCCAGTATTCTTTCTACTCAGCTAGTAAGGTTAGTAACGTAGAAGCCTACCAGTTCATTAGATATGTGCTTTTCTAGGTTCCTTGGCTTCTGTAAAAAGACCTGAACATCAGCTGAGCTCTGGGGTCTGCTGGGCATTGAAGGCTGAACTCAATGGGGTTTGACACAAGGCCTCACAAGCTTGCCACTACACAGGATTAACGGAAAGCTTGAGGGGTATGTATTTGGAGAGGATTTTTAATTTTATCTGCCTACAGCTATTCTAGATAGTGTATCTGAGCAGAGCTGATCATTGGTGACTGGAATGTTGCTCTTTTGTGCTGGCCATTTCTGCCATTGATTTCTCATTCTGAGGAACACCTTCCCCGCATGGTGACCCCATGTGCCACTTGCCTACATCAAGAGTCAACTCAGTAATGGGAGTTTTGTACAAATTGTAAAGAAGCTTCAGTTGTTTATTATATCACCTCTATATGGGGGTTCTGGGGAAGGTTCCTGTCTGGTCTGAGTACAAGACTAATTCGATTTCCCCCATGAAATATATAGATTGTTAGTGTTTCATGGACACTGCGATTTGTGTAACAGGTAAGGTTTGTATTTTCATGTTGGATAGCAGAACATGTTAGGGACAGATTTTTGGCCCATTTCTTCATTTGCCTGGGTAACTATGTTATGTATCCCTGAACACTTTCTTGGGTCTGTTTTATCTCTGTTCTTGTTTAATTTTTTTCTCTTGCTCCAATTTTCAGCTGATGTTATTAAGTCATTTTCTATGTGCTTTATTAGAAACTGCTTCAAATATTTTCAGGAATAGATTAAAGTATAAAAACCAACACATATACATAAATCAAACAATTTCAAATAGAGATCTTGAGAGAATACTGCAGGTATTGGGGAAGGGAAAACGGGGCTTTTGGATGCAGAGAGCTACACAAACATAAAAATAGAGACAGTAGCTTTGACAAGGGATTGGATCAAAAACTTCCTCAACACAGTTAAGGTACTATGTAGCAAAGCTGCCCAGCTAAAATCTTGCAATTAGACTGTGGAAAATATGTATTGTATAAAAATGAAATTGCTTTTAGTATCTCTCATCCTGATTGACTTTGTTTTATGTATAAACATGTGAAAATATTTTCATTGTTGTACATTGGAAGGAGACCTAGAAGACTGTTGGAAAAGAGAACAAGTTCATTGAGATAAGAAATCTTATCTGCATCTTGGAGTTTCATACATCTCTGCATGCTGTTTAAATACTCCAGAAAGACATTGATCCAATTTTATTCATGCCTTCCAGAGATCAAGTGTCTGCATGTTTTATAGGATGATGAAAGAAAATACAGCATTGATTTTCAGGATCAGGTATAAACTAGAAATTCAGGGAAATAATTATGGCAATCACTTCAATAACTTTGAGATGAGAAGCGTAATGCTTACTTCTTTTACCTGGAAATTTTTCAATCCCCAGGTTCTATTTTCATTGATTATTTGTTTAGGGATAGTGGATCATTGATGTCCCCAAATAATAACAAAGAATAGGTGCATATATGGTGAATGAATGAATAAAATGAATGTGAGGTATGGGCCATATTTTGATTTTACCTGGAGCATACAGTGATTGGCACTTAATGCAGTCAGCTTCAGTTGCTGGGATGAACCTCCAAACAGACACAGTTTAAGGGAGGAAGAAAGGATTTATTTGAAACTTACAGATCAAGGGAAAGTTCCATAAAGGCAAAAGAGGCTGGCCCTCTTTCACAGGTCCAAGCAGAGAGAGAAAAACCCAAGACCAGCACCACACACAGAAGCAAAACCAAACAGCAGAAACTCCAGGCAGAGCTCAGACAGCTCTCTGCACATTTTAGGCTGAAATTCCAGATCACTAACACCTTAGGACTGGACCATAGAATCCACCCAAGGTGACACCTCCTTCAAGTTACAAGTTTAGTAAAACTCCTGAATCTATTAGGGGACGTCCATTCAAACTACTGCAACACTTCACTTATGGCAGCCATATGGAGAATATAGACCAAAATGTTTTTGACTCAACAGCCCAGAAAACAAGTGCCATTTCTACCATTTGAAGACCTGATTGGCCTCCACAATGTGGAGATTACCTGAAGATGAACCTCTGGCGAACATGTTGTCTTCTCTTTGGTGTTAGATTAATGAATTCTGGTTTGGGGGATTTAAAGACCATTATCCCTAATGATGAGGAAATACCCACTCATGGAAGTCACTCAGACCATTTCCACAGAGGCCATGCTGCCAAGTGGTTATACATACCTACTAGAACTTCTATTCAGGCTTAAGATGAAAATAATAGAACATGATGAAATCATGAGCCTAAAATATTTAGAATAGTGCTTTCTACAGTTTAAACCAAGAGGCTCAAATAAGGCCATGTTTTATTACTAGAAAGCAAAGCAAAAACTAGCCTGAGAGTTCAAAGTTATCTTCCAGAGTAAAAATGTGTCAGGGGCGAAAGTTTTTGGGGGCCTTTGGAGGCACACCCTGGCTTAGTCTTGGATGGCACCTGACAGCCTGCCAAGAAGGGCTTGGCTTAATGAGTTTCAGGAGGTGATAGCGATTGGCTATTATGCACAGGTTCTTATCATTAACCTCCTGATTGGCCAGGAAGCTCTACATATACTGCCTCATTCCCCGCAATAAAGAACACACGTTCGTCAACCCACAAGTGGGGTGTGTGTATTTGTGTGATCACTGCCCGTCACCCATAAAAATGCTCCTGTCATCCAGAGCAGAGGGCATTGCTTCACTGAAACAGCTGTTGAGAGCTTTATGTGACTTCACTCTCACCTCTCAAATATTAACCCTTTAGTACCATTCTTCAGTGAAGTTAATATAGCATTTTGGGACCACAGTACTCTGCACTGTTGGTGATTAATACAGTTATTCAAACTGCAAAGCTTTACTCCTGCTTAATTATTTCAAAAAAGCACCTGGTTGTCTATATCAGTGTTTTTAAACCTTGGCAACCTTGACTTTGGGCTTGGCAATGCTTTGCTGTGTGAGGCTGTTCTATCTTTGCAGGAATTTTAGCAGCGTCCTTGGCTTCTGTGCAGTATTAAATAAGAACCTGCTGCTGACAGTTTCTGAGGAAGAGTCACAGGCCCTGTCTCCTTTAAAATATTTGTGTTGTTTTGGTCGGTTTCCAATTTTTCTGAGGCTCCCTTGGATATCCTAGTGGCACGAAGTGACCCCTGTCCTTTTCTGGATCTACTGAGTATAGTAGGGCTGGAAGTTCGCAGTAACTGTGGCCATATGCATGTCTTGAGGTCTCTTTGCACATCAGTAATAGTTGGTTCACACAGCACTTGGAACATATCCTAGCATGGCTACTCTAGCCGACTGTTAGAGCCCACTCCAGCTTCCTCTATCTGCCCCACCTCATGGAAAAAAAGAGTCTTGTTCAGATCAATCCCAGAGTCATTCATAGAGCCTAGGGCCCAAAGGCTGCTGCTTCCTGGTGGTAGTAAATGAAGAACATTATGACAATAGCTTTATGAATGTGCTTATGGAAAGCTTGTATCAACAACCCATGAGGATCTGGCCCTTACTCACAGCCTTCTGTCATTGAAATCAATGCCACATGTATTTGAAAAGTGTGCACATGTTTGGGAACAACATGTGTAAGGAATGTACCCAAGCTCACAGTGTCTCTATACCTGTCACCACATATATTTATATTCCCCTGTTTCAGGCATACATATATCACTGTGCAAGGTCTGAGAGTCAAGGTTGTGTTTGCCTTACTAGATACGAGTTTGGGCTTTGTGGTTGGGGTGGGGATGGAGAGACAGAGGAGAATATAAGAAATAAAAGAAGAAGATGTGTCTTGTCTTCACAAAGAGGTGTCTTGACCCATTATGAGCAACTCATGGAAACAACCTGTTGTAGTCAACTTCTCTCATTGCTGCAACAAAGATCCCAACCAAAAGCAGCTTGTGGAGAAATGGGTTTGTTTTGGCTTACAGACTCGAGTGGAAGCTCATCATGGCAGGAGAAATGATGGCATGAGCAGAGGAGGGTGGACATCACCTCCTGGCCAAAATCAGGTGGACAGCAGCAGCAGGAGAGTGTGCCAAACACCGGCAAGGGGCTATAACAACTATGATGGTTAGATTTTGTCATTAACTTGACTTTTCCAGGAATCTTGGGTGAGTCTCTGAGGATGTTCACAGGAAGGCAGTCTCTCCGTAGGGGCAGGATGTATGGAAGCTCGGGGGAGCTAGAAATTAGCATCCTTTCCTGGGAGGGCAGTGCAGGAAGGAAATTCCAGAGATTCAGGAAGCCAACACATCTAGGATAGGTTGTAAAACTAAGGCTACATAAAGGGGAATGAAATTTCTCTCCCTTCATCCGGCCTGTTCTATTGGTGTGTGTATGGTATTGGTGATGGCCTCTCTCTCTCTCTCTCTCTCTCTCTCTCTCTCTCTCTCTCTGATTGGACCTGTGAAAGGGGAACAGCCTCTCTCACCATTATGGCACTTCCCCTGGATGTAGCTTCAATAAATCTTTTCCTCCAATAACTGTGCCTAGTTTGGAGATTCACCCCAGCAGTGTGTGGCTGACTACAATAATCCCCATAAACCTGTTCCCAAAACACAGCTCCAGAAAGTTTCCAATTGCTAAATTGCCATCAGTTGGGGGTTGAGCATTCAGAACACATTTGTTTGTGGGGTACACCTGGATCAAACCATCACACAATCCAACTTTAACTCCAATGGGTCACAGATAAAAATGAAGGTAGGAATGGGATTAGTGGGGAAGGAGAGGTTTAGCATGAGTGGGAAGGGGATGAAGAGGGTCATGAAGGATTGTTATGATCAAAATATATTCTATACATGTATGAATTTACTGAAAATAAAATAAAAACCTTGAGTGAAGATTCTTTCTAAACCATCTGCACTTCAAGTAGACATATGATCAAATTAGAATAAAGCACACGCCTCTTGGTAGATACTAAAGGATGCAAATTCAGAATGCCTACAATTTCATATGGGTCAAAAATATTAGTGGCAGGAAGATTGGCTAAAAGAAGGATTAACATTAAATGATACCTTGTTTGCTTCTAGGCCTGTGGCTCTGGATTAAATACACATGAAACAGAATTATAGCAAAGATTTAGAACCAACTTGCAAAGAAGGGTTCCCATACACTCAAGTCTTCATTTAGCATTAAGTTCAGCTGAAGATGGAAGAAAAATACATTTTGAACATACTGACTTGTGTTGGCACAATGTTTTTATTGACCATTATCCCAAGCTATAGCTTTTATATTTTCGGCTTTCTTTGACTGATGTTTAATGAGTACATTTTAAAGAACATTTTTTTGTTGCTATTTTATAGCCAGGGTACTAACTCTAACAACTGAAATTTGTAAAAGTGTACAGTACAGCTATTCCAACATGGTTCCATCAGTTACACACCAATAAATAACAGTGATTTCAAGGGTGATTAATCATCATCATTAGAAAGCACTTTGGCCAAGCCAACATCTGTTTCCATGGATACGGCAGCCAACCATCATGGTTTTGTAATTTATATGTTTTAGTTATTGTTCTCCGATGAATATGAGGGCCATTCTACACAGTATGACCTTTAGCTTCAGGCCTCAATGAGCTCTAAAGTGGTTTATACAGAGTCCATAGTCATTTGGAGAAGTTTTGTTGAAAATTGTGGATATCTGAGGAAATAAAGGAGGATTTCAAATAGCTTCATAGCTTTCTTCCTTGAAGAGTAAAAGTGGAGAAAAGTACAGTGGTAGCTTCAATAACAAGAACTTAAGCTCACAATTCTGTCAGCAAATTGGAGACTTGCAAGGTTAGCAGTTGTCAGTTCGAGGCTCCTACAGCACAGTTGGGATAACGATTGGTCACAGTTGCCCTTTGTAAACTTTTTTTTTGACAACTTCCACTAATATAAACAATATGTCATGATCATAACCCCCTCCCAACCTTTCCTTCCCAAATACTTCCTCCACTGAATCCCTGATTTTTTCTTATTAAGTAGAAACTTTGTTTGGACACATCATGTCTTGGCACCATCATTTCTCTCCATTCTGGTCTTCCTCAGTGGGATTGCTGGCATTCAACCATGGGGATGTAGGTTATAAATTGTGAGAGCAGCAGTCATTGTGTGTGGGGGAGCAATACCTCTGGATATTCCATCCCATCCTGTGGCTCTTCCAGTCTTTCTGACCCCCTCTTCTGCAAAATGCCCAGAGCTTTGGTGGGTGTGTTTTAAGTCTACTTTAGTGTTGAGCTCTCAGAAGCTTCTGATATGTCTAGGAATAACATGAAGGCAGGAGCTTTAAGGCTCCAACACAAAATAATGATAAGGGGAGAGAAATATTAATTACTTGGATGGAATACACAATAAATAATATTGGAACAATTGCATGCTAGTCAATGATTTAAAATTATTTGAGATGCTAGAAATGCTAATTACTGGACTGGGGAGATAGCTTAGGGGCTAAAGACACTAGCTTCCAAGCATGCTGGCCCAAGTTCAATTCAGTGTTATGCTGGGATGAGTACTATACTTAGTAGGTGAGATCTATCATACCCTAAGGCCTGTCATTGGACATAAGGTCTAATTGCACAGGTGACAGAGACTTCTTTGGAGCAGATTCACCTGGACTGAGATCTGAAGAGGGACTTGATTATGTGAAGACCAGAAGAAAGAGCCCCTGTGTCAGAAAACAGCATGTGCAAATCCCCTATGGACAGAGAAGAAACACGAGTCCTAGCACTGTGGGCAGACATGACCCAAGGATGGAGATCTGGTAAAAATGTCAGCAGGCTGCTTAGGCAGGACCTGTGGCCCACAAGGGGAACTCGACACCTCTTCTACTAACAAGGAGGATTCTTCTGCAGGAGTCTGCTTTGAATGGGCTGAAGCAGAATTAGAACAGGGAGTAGGAACTAGTCATCTAGTGTTGGTCCTTTAAATACCTTCCTGTGATTTGTTTTACTTAGCCTTCTGGGAAGATTAGATGCTAAGGAGTCCTGAGGTTTTGTCCATCATTGGCCCAGTCTGGCTTTTTATGCTGCAGGCCCAAATGCCTAGTGTTTTTGTCTCCTAAACAGGAGTCATATAGTGGCATATTGTCATGGGGCTAAAGGCATAGGCAAAGTCCTTCCTTTTCCCATATATGAGAATCAAACATACCAGAAGTTACATATGAGTATACCTATGCTGTGTACCAAATTACTATTCATTTAGCAGCTTTAGAAAACACACCCATAATCTGACAGCTTCTATATGTGCCAAAAGTATGCATAAGGCTTTTCCACAAGGCTTCCATAAAGGTGCCAGCCATTCTCATCTGGAGGTTTCATTGGGAAAGGCTCACTTCTCGGTTCACTCAGGATATTGGAATAATTTTCTTTCTTGTAGCTGTAAGACTTGCAGAGCCATCAAGAAAAGTAACACTCTATAGCAATCTAGCCAACGAGACAAAGTTATAAATAATGTGATAGTCACAGAGGTCATATCTTATCACTTTGGCATATTTTATTTCTGGTCACCCTCACATAAAGGGTGGGAAATAGTATCAGGCTGTGAACAGCAAGATATAATCTATCTGCAACATCAATCATGGCATACCTTTCCAGACACAGCAAGGAACAAGCACGTGAAGTCCAGAGGACTCATACTCATTGCACTGGAGGCACTCTGACACATGGTCCGCTTACCACTTGAGTGCAGTGGGAAAGCTCCACAGTGTGGGAAGATATTTGGGGCAGGGAATCCCCTGGTTCTGCATCTCCTGCCTCTGTCTCTGGTGCCTCATACCGTTCATCTCAGTGCTCACTTCCCATATGAACAGCCTTATACAGTTTGGCTGAACACTTAGTCTCTCAACTGACAAACCTACAAACTGACTAGCTCTCTCTCTCTCTCTCTCTCTCTCTCTCTCTCTCTCTCTCTCTCTCTCTCTCTCCCTCTCTCTGGAAGCAGGTGCCCTAGATCCATTTACTATTACTTAAGCACTATACAGGCAACACTATGCCACTGGGTAACCACCTATCTTGTCCCAGACAATCAGACAACCTCCTGCTCTCTCCCCATCTATGGGACAGAACTGCCTGGACATCGGGGCCAGGCAGATGCACAGCATGCAGCACTATGATTTTTATTTTCTGAAGTCATATAAGGAATCCCACCATGGGACTTAAGTCCAGTCTTTTCTCCTCAGCATAATGCCTTGTGAACTGTCTAATTTGTAGCCATGTTAATATTTTGCTCCTATTAATTGCTAAGTACTGAATGCTTTTATAAATATATCAGGCGTGGTTCTATACACCATTAATCCCAGCAGAGGTAGGAGGATCTCTGTGAGTTCAAGGCCAGCCTAGAACTATAGAATGAATTCCAGATTAGCCTGGGCTAAAGTGAGACTATTTCAAAAAGACAAAAAAGAAATAAAACCCCAAATAGATAGATAGATAGATAGATAGATAGATAGATAGATAGATAGGTAGATAGACAGACAGATAGATAAATCACTCTTAAGCAGTTGGGGGGTGTTTGCAGTTTGGGTACTTGTCACTCATGGTGCATTCTAGTTTGTATAGAGGGGTTTTGGGTGGAAATGTGTTTATTTCTCTTGGATAACTAGTGAGGGTATGATTGTTACCAAGTATCATTAAGGGGTAAGGCGATACATTATCTTACATACTGTACATACTCATGACATGTTGAGTAGACAGCATTTTGAAGAGTGCAATGAGAGGCAGCTAGAATGTTTTTCTAAGTACCAGCTTAGTTATTGTTATGATAATCCAATGTGTGCTGTTTGGGAAAAGTAATCTATAGGGTTCCTTCTGTGCATGAATTTTCTTTTCCTCCCATATAGGAAAACTGGACCAAGGGATAGAGTTAATTGCTCAGGGTCTAATCTTTGGCTGGGCAGATTAAATGTGAGCACATACTCCTTAAGCATTATGTAGATGCTTCCAGAGGCCTAGGCAGGTTTATGCTGCTCTGTCTCTGGTGCTGAAATCTAGGGCATGACTCCCACACAACCTTCTGTGCCGCTGTGGGATGGCACTCTGAGAAGCTCCCATTCACTGGTGTCTTGTTCTCTGTGTCTACTTCGATTGGAATTGTTAGAATAGAATCATTGACGTGACACGGTTTTACCTTTTCTTCAGTAGTGCAAATGACATTTCTCGAATATGTCATGTGTTTCCTGCTCATGCCTCAGCACATTCTTTTTCATCCTAACTTTTCTTCCTTTGTAAAGTCATGTTTTTGCATTTCTGTGGTGTTTTAGACAGACTGCATTACCAGTTCATCACAGTGATGTGCACCAATTAATAATACATAAGTAAACTTATCAACCGTGCTTTTTGTCACATGATGCTGCTGTGGTGGAACCTGTGCCTTTCTTTGCCCTTTGTGACCTTGAACCTCAAGGGTCTCAAGAGTTTCACCACTTCACTGTAAAATGCATGGCAGACGGAGGGAGCACCTACTTCTGGGGGTGATGGGGGGATGGAATGTTCTGTAGAGATTTTCGTAGCTCATCTTGCTTCCCTTAGAGGGGTCAGCAATTAGAAGAGAAGCTTGACATTAAAGAAGGAGCAGGATGCCTGGCTCCAGAGGCGGGAAAGGACAAGCTTGAGAGAAGAAAGCACAGTGGCTGAGTCTAAGGTCTGGTTCTGTGGCTTTAGGTGGACATTCGCCTCCCAAGTGATATGTTAATAAAATGAAGGAAGCAACCTGGGGCCGAAAATGGTTATGTGAGTGGGTATATGTGTGCATTTTTCTGTGTGTGTACTTCTCTCAGAGAGAGAGAGAGAGAGAGAGAGAGAGAGAGAGAGAGAGAGAGAGAGAGAGAGAGCGCACTGAGATCATACAGGGCTTGAGCCAAACCCTATGCTAAGGTAGAGGGTGGGTATGTCAGTCAGTGGATAGGAGAGAGAGAAGGGAAGAGGGGGAGGGGGAGGAAGGAAGTGTCCAACTTCCTACAACTAGGCCCTGCATTCTAGTTTCCACCACCTACTAATCATGTCATCAAATTATGAATCCACCATTGATGAGGTCAGACCATCCTGACCCAGTCACCTTCTAAAAAGTCCTGCTCTAAACACTTATGCAATGGGGACAGCCCTTCAATGCACGATTCTCTAAGGACATTTCAGATCCAAGCTGTAATGGTGGAGAGACAGTGTGTCAGCAGAAGAATGGGAATTCAGGAATGAGCCCAGCAGGTGAATCTCAGGGATGACCTCTGCCTAGTCTAATTCTTCACTAAGGATTGCTGGGTCAAGGAGGGATATTTCAGGATGCCCTAAAAAGGAAGGAAAGAGGGAAAGGGGAACAACTTTACATGAACTAGGCCCATCTCAGGCTCTTTTGCTTTTGGGAGGCACGTTGGCTTTCTGCTTTGGACAGAAAATGTCCGTTTTGTTTGTATTGGATGAGACTCGTGGGTAGACAGTCCACTGAGGTGACCCCTCCCTCCGCATTCTACATGCTACACCTGAAGGCATGTTAGATGCTGTATCTGGATGTCTCAGTCTACATTTCTTTGAGATGGTGAGAGCTGGCATGTGACCCCACCACCTCATGAAGTTCTGTAGAGACAAGGATGCTGTCAGTACTGCCACCTCTCTGTGTGGCCAAGATGGCTCTTCAGGATGTCATGGGGAGACTTTCACTCA
>PVHP010026779.1:0-24321 GCA_004024765.1 Zapus hudsonius | reverse complement strand
TATATATATATATATATATATATATATATATATATATATATATATATATATATATATATATATATATATATATATCTAGATGGGCTATCCCATCTAGAATTGTGTAAGAATATTCTATGATACCTGAATGATGAAATTACCTAACAAGGCATTTCTCAGAATGGATCTTCATTGTTAGCTGGTGTATGAATTCTAGTGAAAATATAGCTTTTCAGCTTCAGGAGCAATGTTATGTGTTTTCCTTCTTGCATCTTAAAAATTGGCACAGGCCTAGAATCCCAGCTATTCAAGAGGCTGAAGCAGAGGGTAGTGTCTGAGGATTATGTAAATTTAATATTTTTTAAAAAGAGGCTGAGGCAGAAGAATCTCAAATTCAAGACCTGCTTGGGTTAAAAACTGAGTGACAGTCCAACCTGAGCAACTTAGCAAGAACCTTATAAAAAATAAGTAAATAAGACTGGGAAGGTAGCTCATTAACAGAGAGCCTGCCTACCATGCACAAGGCCCTAAATTTAAATCTCAGTACCTCAAAAGACAACAAAACCCCAAAACACAAAACTCAAACCAAACTAAGCCAAAACAAAACAAAACACCCAACAACCCCTCCTCCCCCTTCCTCCAAGCATTCCTTAGTAATAAGTGAGACAGATGATTTTCCTCTCTACCAAAGAGCAGTATTTGGTAAAACAAAGGCACAACGAGGCCATGCCTTCCTGCCTTCCTGCCTTCCTGTATCTGGGACTCTAAGGAGGGAAGGGAACGCTGATAATGTTCTGAGGATGTAGCTCAGTCATAAGAATGTTTGCTGAGCAGGCTTGCTCCCCTGAGTTTGATCCTCACTGCTACAAAAACTAGAAGAACACTATTTGTCAACTTTTTTACCATTGAATTTTTTTTAATTGTTCATAATGAATTACACTATTTAGTGGGCAAACAATGAGTTGTTATCCCCAATTCCCCGCTGCCCTCCCCTCCCCCCTCCACTGGATGACCTCCTCCATGGGTCGTCTGGATCAGTCCTTGTGACAGGGGACCATGGATGGCCTAGTATTCAGCCAGGTTCTCCTGGCCATGCCTCTGGATGATCTCCCCCAACTCAGCTCTCACAATCTTTCCGCCCCCTCTTCCGTTCAGTTCCCTGAGTCGTGGTGGATGAGTATTAAGGCTGCTTTAAGGTTGTGAGCTTAGGGGTCTTTGTGTCAAAAATAATTGGTTTCTGTCTCACTGGCTTATCCTGTGTTGATTGAATGTCTGTGGCTGTGGGTCCCTTGTTCATCCAGACATTCTCTGTGGGATTCCATATGGATCCTCCACGGTATGACTGTGGTGGCTCCTCTTTTGCCAGAATCTCATATCATTGAATTTTTTTTGACAGTTTCAAAAAGAAAAAAAGGAAGGAAAGTATATCTCATATGATTCAACAAGTATCTTCACAAATTAGACCAGGTAAGCTATGTATATCTAAGTATTTGAAGATTTTATGCTTTGATGATAAGATCAATTAGTCTATACCAACTGCTTTATTTGGAGAAAGGTGAAAGCCCCATCTATCCATTTGCCAGCCTATTGGAGTACTGGGCTACTGAGGAGCACAGGGGTCACAGGGGTGGTCTCTCCTCACCCCATGGCCAGACCATGTCTGCACCTGCCTTTTACAAAGCATTGATAGACACTGGGTTCACAGAGCCTGAGGCAGCGTCTATCGCTTGGACTTTAAAGGACTCGATTTTAACTCATTATCAGGTTCATGAGGATCTTTCCACTGCTCAGAGTTCTGTGGTCGCCTCCTGACATGCTTGAGGAATACCACAAATTTCCACTTAACCACAGTCATAATATCACTTCATGAATAGCACCTCTAATTAGTGTCCAGCCACAACCACAACCACACACACACACACACACACACACACACACACACACACACACACACACAGAGGCATATACCTTATAGTTCTAATCTTTATACCATATAATACATTATAACAAATAACATATCCACATAACAATCACATGGATTGGTCCCTTTCTTTTTTTAAAATATTTTATTTATTCATTCTCAAGCAGAGAGATACAGAGAGAGAGATACAGAGAGAGAATGAGATACAGAGAGAGAGAGAGAACCAGGGCCACCACCTGTGGGTCTGGCTTATGTGGGTCCTGGGGAATTGAACCCGGGGCCTTAGGCACTGGAGGCAAGTGCCTTAACCGCTGAGCCATCTCTCCAGCCCAGGATTGGTCCCTTTCTTGACCACTAACATCCAGGATCAAGCAGGCTCTTCCTTCTCGGAGATCATTTGAGCCCATCTTTGGACAGTGGCTAGAGTGATGCTTCCATGGTGTGTGACCTTTCTAATGTACCAGGTGCCCCAGTGGAAGTTCAGGGTGCACAGACCTCAACCTTCCCTACCAAAGGCCACTTTTGCAATAGTGGAAGCATGTCGTTCAAATACAGGAGACGGCTTTGCAAAAACTGAGTTATATTTTCAACTGCTTAGTGTTCTATTAAAGCCAAGCCCCCTGTCCCCCATCCCCCCAAAATTGTTGTTGCTAAACAAGACAAGCTATGAACCCCAGAGAAGAGGCTAGTCAGTGTGAGGACCAGCTGCCCCCTGGCTTGGGGATGGTTCAGTCCTCAGAGTGATCCAGACTTTGGCTCCAACAATCCCAAAGCACTTAGTTCTGCTACATCTATGTCCCCATTAGTTTCTTGTTCTTGCTTTCTTTCTTCTTTCTTTCCTTCTTTCTTCCTCCTCCTCTTTCTTCTTCTCCTCCTCCTTTTAAAAATATTTTACTTATTCATTTTCAAGCAGAGAAATGAGAGAGAGAGAGAGAGAGAGCACCAGGGGGTCTGGCATATGTGGGTACTGGGGAATTGAACAAGGGGTCTTAGGCACTGGAAGCAAGTGCCTTAACCTCTGAGCCGTCTCTCCAGCCCTCCTCCTTCTTCTTTCTCTTCCTTTTCCTCTTCTTCTCTTCCTTCTTCTTTCTCTTCCTTTTCCTCTTCTCCTCCTCCTTCCTCCTCCTTTGGTCACTCACTTTGCTATGTCCCTTATAGTTCTCAAAGGGCCACTGGTGTCATATTCAATAACATCCTTAAGTGAGAGGGAAATTACCCCATACATTTGCCCAGCTATCTGTAAGCGGCTGCCACAGAGCTGGAATTACTCAGGTGCATGCATTCAAGTTCAGCCCCTTCCAGATGCTGCACCCAGAAGTGCTGGATTCTTTTGGATTCAGACCTGGACCCAAAATCAAAAGCCTGGCTGCTCACGAGGCTTTTGGTGGGTATAGTGGTTTGATTCAGGTGTCCCCCATAAATGTTATGAATGTTTGATCCCAAGCAGATGGCAGTTTTGGAATTGGAGCCTCGCTGGAGCTGTGTTGTTGGGGGCGGTTTTATGGGGTTATATGCCAGCTTCCCCTTGCCAGTGTTTGACACACCTTCCTGTTGCTGTTTGCAGTGCTATGGTGGAGGTTATGTCCACCCTCTGCTCATGCCATCGTTTTTCCTGCCACCATGAAGCTTCCCCTCAAGTCTGTAAACCAAAATAAACCCATTCTCCCATCAGATGCTTTTTTTAAAATATAAATTTATTGTCCATAATGAGTTACATTATTTAGTGGGCAAACCATGAGTTGTTATCCCAAATTCTCCAATTCCCCCCCCCCCCTGATCAGTTGGATATCCTCCTCCGTGGGTTGGCTGTATTAGTCCTTGTGGCAAGGGATCCTGGATATCCTAGTACTCAGCCTGGTCTTCCTGGCCCAAGTGTGTTGTTACTGATGGGTTGTCGGGTGGGCTGTTGCAGCAACAAGCAGGTTGACTTCAACAGTGGGGCTGTTCATCCCTCAGCATCTGAGGTTTTCGTCACCAGCCAGGTTTTGCAGCCTAGCTGCTGTCAGGGTTGGACAGGAGATATAGGAGCCCTTGGACCACGTGGATGTTCCCACTCCTCACTCTCTGCATCTCAGACTAACCTCCCCAGCCGTGCACACTCCTGAGGCCGCTGCCAGGGTGGGAAAGGATACTTGGTTTTCTCCTAGGCTCATGGACCCTTCCCCTAGGTCCCTGAGTTTTTACATGGGCCCTTGGACCACATGGTTGCATCGATCTTCCCTTCCTTGGTTCATGGACTCTCCCATCCCATTCCTGACTTCTGAATAAATATAATCCTTCTCAGCCTGGCTTATCCAATTCTTCGGTTAAAGCAGGCACCAGCTCAGGTTTGTGGTTTGCATTTGAATTCCTCAGCTATCCCTGAGAATACTGGATAAAAACCTCTTTTTTTCACACATGCAACACTCCAGTGTATCGTTTCATGTAGGAATAAGACAAGTTCCTTTCCAGGATGCTGTGAGAGACAACATTCCAGTCGCCACTTTCCAATCCTTGGTTCCTATACATTTCCACCACCAGCCCACAAAGAAAGCCCCTACGTCCTTTCTGCTCCTGACGCTATCCTCTCTCTGTACTGGCAGGCCGAGGAGAGGGAGGGACCTTATCAAGGTAAAGCTTACATCATTCCTTTTACAAAAATCTACATTAAGGTTAGTGATCACAAAACATTCTCCCACATGCTGGTTATTGAGCTGCATTACTCTGAGATAACCACCTCTGTCAAACATGTACAGCTTGAAACAATCACAAGATAGAAGATTCTACTTTAAAAAATTAGTTACTTTCCAAATTAATCTTTCTTTTTTTGAGTTTTCAAGGTAGGGTCTCGCTCTAGCCCAGGTGGACGTGGAATTTACTATGTAGTCTCAGGGTGGCCTCGAACTCATGGTGATCCTCCCTACCTCTGCCTCCCAAGTGCTGGGATTAAAGGAGTGAACCACCACATTCCATTTTCCAAATTCTTAAACATCCGTTTATTTGTGCCAAATGAGCACATCATACAATCGCTAAGGAAAAGAAAGCCTGAAGGGCCATAGTGACAGGAAGTACCAGCCTGAGTATGAGCTACTGCACTGCCCGATGGCCACACTGTCCGAAGGGTCACTCTGATAATAAAGCCACCTTCCTCTCTGTCCTTTGCTACGGTTTGTCCCCACCAAAGGGCATGTTGAAATTTGATTCACATCAAGGTGTGAAGAAGCAATGGACCCTTTATGGGCTAAGGGTGTCATAGGAGCTCATCCTCCTGCACCCATGTTTTTAAAATTGGATTAGGTTTTAGGGGCGTGGGTTGGTCTCTTGGGACAGGATTAGTGATCACAGAAGTAAGTTGTTATGAGGCAGGTTTACCTCTGGCATTGTCTCTTCTGTGTGTGCTGCTTTGTGACACCATTTGCCACAAGGCTTTTGCCAGAAGCCACATGGATACTTACACCATGCTCTTAGACCTAGGGAACTTTCAGCTAAATGAGTATCTTTTTTCCTTATGACATGCTCAGCCTCAGGTATTTTGTTATACCTGCACAAAACAGAGACTAAGGTGAAGACTAGCTGCCTGTAACCACAGTATCAACAATAGGAAGTATGCAGAAGTGATTTGTGTAATTTAAGGTAATTTATCATGAACTTCTTTTCCCTTTTCTTGCTGGGTGGAAATTAGTGGCAACCAGAAGGTCAAGTGACCAGCCGGGATTCCTAAGAATGCCTTTTGGATCCTTCCACCTGTGAGCCATGCACTTGAGGGAAGAGAAACCAGAGAACAGAGAACAGAGAACAGAACAGAGAACAGAGAACAAAACAGAACAACAAAAAAATCATTCCCATCTGGATTCAGCAGCAGCAAGGGTTTATATCCCTCAACAGCTTACCTGACACCTAATTTGCATAGACACAGGTACCTCACTTCTCAGGCCCCACCAAGAGTTTCCTTCTATCCACTCAATGAATTAGATTTAAGATAGTCTAAAACCACATTAATGCAATTATGTAACATTTATTTTACAGAAAACAATTTTTCAAAGAATACATTTAAAAAACCATCTAGATACTGATTTTATAGCATTACAAAAAATTTCAGAGGCACAATTGCAATATTCAAACAAACTGTGAGGGGTGAAGGGGGGGCCTGTACGGCTGCCCATGCCTCGTCTTTAGTCAGACTCTTTGTGGGAGTCTCTTCATGAGGGGGGTACAGCACGGTCATTGAGGAAACTGAAGAAATCACATAAAATATATACTTTTATACAGAAAGTGTTATTGTATTGTCATTTTAAATTTCTTATAAAAACTTCATTTTGAATTGCACAAAAAGTTCCCTCTAAAATGGATAATTCCCAGAAGACAGGTCTTAGGACTATACGACTAAATAATTACAAATTAATTAGGTATCCATTTCTCCACAGATTAAAAAAAATCTATGAAGAATTACATTATTTAAGTGGGACATTTAAATTTTTTCATAGGAAAATAGGTTTGTACATTTGTCCCTCGTCAGCTACGCTCCCCTCCCCCTACTTTAAGACAAATCACGGGGTGCCCAGAGTTTGCAATCGGAGTACCTATACCACAGTACAATGTGGATGTGTTTGCGTTCATTTTCTGAGTCATTCTACTGCAGAATCAGATTACCAGAAAGGCACGTGGGTACATTCTTCAGAACAGTTTTGGTCCCAAAAAAAATAAAAATCACACGTGTATGAGCAGTGATTTCAATCATGTTTAAAAACAAAAATACAAGCGGATTCATTTCTCCATCCAGACGGTTCAGAATCCGCGAGATCCCGGCAGGCGCTTCACTTCCCATAGAACTTCTTGTTGAGCAGGTAGATGAGAAGGTTGACATTCACTTTCACCTTGTCAAACATTTTCATCACGGCCACTCCTTCGTATTGCATCTGAAGCAAGTCCTGGAATCGGAGGAGATGCCATTAAACCCCCATCATGACAGTTTGAACATGTAGAAAACATACCAGGGCTGGAGAGATGGCTCAGTGGTTAAGGTGCTTGCCTGCAAAGCCTAAGGACCAGGGTTCATTCCGCAGGACCCACTTAAAGCACAGGGTGGCACATATGTCTGGAGTTCATTTGCAGCGGCTGGAGGTCCTAGGTGCTCATTCTCTCTATTTACCTCTCTTTCTCTCTCTTTCTCTCTCTCTCTCTCTCAGTCTCTCAAATAAATATTTTAAAATATTTTATTTATTCATTTTCAAGCAGAGAGAGAGAGAGAGAGAGAGAGAGAGAGAGAGAGAGAGAGAATGCGCACCAGAGCCACCACCTTGTGGGTCTGGCTTATGTGGGTCCTGGGGAATTGAACCTGGGCCCTAGGCACTGGAGGCAAGTGCCTCAACCTCTGAGCCAACTCTCCAGCCCCAATAAATATTTTTTTAAAGCATACTAGAGGGATTTATTTGGTGATTTAAAAAAAAAGACCAACTGATCCAATGACCATCGTATTGGAGGTTCTTAAACTTTCCTGTGACTTTTAGTCATTTGTTTGAAAATACCAGCTATAGCTAGAATTCAGGCCCTACCCCCAGGAGTTTCTGATTTGGCAGCTCTGAGATGAGATTTGTATCTTCAAAAATCTTAAAAAAAATTTTTTTTGAGGTAGGGTCTCACTTTAGCCCAGGCTGAACTGGAATTCACTATGTAGTCTCAGGGTGGCCTTGAACTCATGGGGATCCTCCTAACTCTGCCTCCCTAGTGCTGGGATTAAAGGTGTGCATTTGGTGGGTGTAGTGACACATGTCTTTAATTTCAGCACTTGGATAGCTATGAATTCAAGGCCAGTCTGGGACTGCATAGTGAATTCCAGGTCAGCCTGAGTTAGAGTGAGATCCTACTTTGAAACCCCCCTCAAAAAAAACTTTATTTTTTTATTGTGATATATATACATATATAAATTGTGTGAACTTGTGTGTGCAGGTGCACATGGAGTATCTTTCTTCCTCAGTTACCTTTTTGTTTTGGTTTGTTGAGGTAGGGTCTCACTCTAGCCCAGGCTGACCTGGAATTCACTATGTAATCTTAGGGTGGCCTCAATCTCACGGTGCACCACCTTATTTAAAAAAATTATTTGTGTGGTGTTACATGTCTTTAATCCCAGCAGTTGGAAGGCAGAGGTAGGAGGATCACCATGAGTTTGAGGCCACCCTACTATGTAAGACTACATAGTGAATTCTAGGTAAGACTCTACCTTGAAAAAAAACAAAACAACCAAACATATATATATATATATATATATTTTTTTTTTCAGACAGAGAGAAGAGAGATAGAGACAGAGAGGTAGAGAGAGAAAGAATGAATGTGCTGCTGAAAACCAACTCCAGATGCATGCAACACTTTATGCATCTGGTCTGGCTTTATGTGAGTCCTGCAGAGTCAACCCCAAGCTATCATGCATGGCAAGCAAGTGTCTAACTGCTGATTCATCTCTCCAGCTCCTAATTTCAGTTTTTAATAGGAAATTTTTTAGAACAGTTGCATTTTCAAGTGGACTAAGTCTATTTGTCCATTGGGGAGTAAAATGAATATTGGACCACCTATTCTTTTTCCTCATTTGTCAAACATTTAAATTGTTTGTATTTTATGAAGCACATGCTGAGTGTGCTTACAGAAGCACGTGTGTTTACAAGTCGATGTGTGCACCTGGGGAGGAGCCCTTACACTACCTGAGGAAGTGATATGACCAAGGCTTGTGGACCAGAATATCAACCAACTCCTGCCTGACCTAGACCACTTCTGCTCCTGTACTGAAAACAAGCCCTCGTTCTCCAGGTGGACTCAGTCTGTCTTTCATTGCCACCACATCAACAAAGGAAATCAGCTTTCCAGGTCTCAGAAGCCATGTGCATGAGATCACGTAGTACTGTGCTCAATAACAGTGCAGGCAGCCTTCTGGAATAGAAGATATCATTTCTAAAATGCCATGGGCTAATTCATAATAACTAGGTCTTATTTTGTTTCTAGCTCTAGAAATGTTGTGGTTAATTTTTAAAAAATATTTTTAGTTGTGTGTGTGTGTGTGTGTGTGTGTGTGTGTGTGTGAGAGAGAGAGAGAGAGAGAGAGAGAGAGAGAAATAGGTGCACCAAGGCCTCTTGCTGCTGCAAACAAACTCTAAGATACATGTGCCACTTTGTGCATCTGGCTTTATGTGGTGGGTACTGGGGAATTGAACCCAGGGCGGCAGGCTTTGCAAGCAAGCACCTTTCGCCACTGAGCCATCCCCCAGCCCTTTGGGCTTCTTACTGATAATACCTGAGGACTTTGTTAAGCAAATCTACTGGCAGATTGGAGTCAAGATTAAAGGAACAAATGTTAGATTTTGTTAGTTTTCGCCTCCACTTCCTCAATTGCCTCCCGCTGTACTTAACCACACCCCTACATTGCCTAGCTAGGTTTCTGCAAAAGAAATTCCAGGAACTGAAGTCCATTCATCAGGACCACTGTGACCTATTGTCAGGGTGCAATGGAAACACTCTTCTTCTGGGAAATGCAACCTTTGGTAATCAAAGTCTCTTGGAAAGGAAAGAATCAAATCAATATATTCAGTAGAGGGAAGAATGGCATATGGTGGGGAATTAACTGGCCCCTCCCCCTCAAGTAAGAAAGAAGGAGAAAAAAATGGCAATGTTCATGGTTAGAAGTCCAGATATTTATCCTGCTTCTGTCCTTTGTTCTATCAAGATGTTGCCACACCTCCTAACTCCACTTGAGCTCAGATCCCCTGTGTAGAAATTAAAGACAAAGCTGCCAAATTCATCAGAATGCTAGTGAGCAAGGGATATGAGATTGAAGTGTCTCAAATGCTTTGTAAGACACCTTTGTCTCATGGGGATCAGCTGAAGCTCAGGGCTTAGGCACCAATGCTCATTAAGAGTTTAGACCCCAGCTTCCATTTCCATAAAGACTTCTCGCAACCTGCTTTGCATCCCAGAGAGGAAGCAGGCTGCTCTCCTTAGACACTGGGCTCGTCTATCTGCTGCACACACCTGCTTCCGTGCTCTGCAGGCATCATCTCAAAACTTTCTTCGTTTTGAACAAGAGGCCCTATGTTTTAGTTTTGTCTCTACCCCCAAAATTTATCAAATTTATGTAACTACATTTGAGTATTTCTCATAGTGTATCTCAGGCTGGACTCAGACTTCTAAGAGTCCTCCAAAGTTCTGAGATTAATAGCTGTGAGCCACCATGCCTGAGTGATCATATTAATAAAAAAAAATCTGGGGCATACCCATCTCTGCACAGAGCTAAGGAGGAAACTTTTACCATCAATTATGTGCATAAATATATGATGTGAAGAGCCAATCCAATTGCCTACTGAATGTTCAGCAAAGAAACATGTACAGCTAGGGTTCTGTGTTAGAAGGAAGTCCCATGGGACTTCTGAGTTTTTTTTTTCCTCTCTCTCTAAACACAAAAGTTGTCTCCTCATCACCTGTGACTCATCTGTCCTTTAGATACTGGCTGGCTTTGGGTCATTTCCTTCTAGACAATTGTATATTTCTCTGTCATTTCTATAGAAGAATCACTCACCAAGGTATACTGTTTTCTCTTCCCATATCCTGTTACAAAAAGTAACAGAAGATGCCCACTACCTGCACTGTGACACGAATACAATCCCAAGACATTCCATGTGAGGTAGGAAACAATACCATTACTAAGGCTGACTTCTCAATCACACAGTATTTTCATGAATTTCTCCAAATTTTTATGGAGAAAAATCACAATGTCTATATCAAAGCCATTCAGGTTCCAATTTTCTTTTTAAGCTTATAGGGAATACTGGACCAAAAAAAAAAAAAAAAAAAAATCAGGGCTCCGACATCTGCTCCCACGAGGGGCAGTAATTTCAGGGCACAGAGCCATGGGCCAAGCTGGCAGGGCTGCTAAACCTTACATCACTCCCAGGGCTTAGCAAGATGACTCACAGATCTATGCTGAAAACCTGGAAAGCATCTCGCAGGACTCTTTCCCAAGTGCCGTATCAAAAGGACAAGCTTCATGATTCCTCCACCGCGATCTTGTGCGATGCATTAGGAAGTTAGGGAGAGATACATGTTGGTTGCACATCTTCCCACGGTTTTCTTTTTTGTGTATCAACATGATTTCTTAGTTCTGTTCAACTGTTCTTGGCTTAAATGTGTATTTTTTTAAATGAGAACAGTGATAATTCGTATTAAGAAAACATTTTTTATTTTTAGGTTCGTATTTTGGATACTGTCTCCCATTCTTGGGATCTGAACATTTTTTTGTGCACATGCATGTGTATACGTGTGTGTGCATGTTTGTGCACATGAATGCGCATTCACATACATGTGAAAGGAAGACCACCTTTTTTTTTGGAGGTAGGGTCTCATTTTAGCCCAGGTTGACCTGAAAATCACTCTGTAGTCACAGGCTGGCCTCGAACTCACAGTGATCCTCCTACCTCTGCCTCCCAAGAGCTAGGATAAAAGGAGTGTGTCACCATGCCTGGCCCATCCATCTGTTTTTGAGATCGGTTGCTCACTGGTCTGGAATGCACTAGTAGGCTAGACTGACTGGCCTGCAGTCCCTGGAGATCTGCCTGTCTACGACTGCCCAGCACTGGGATGACAACCATGCCTGACTGTTTTAAATGTGCTCTGGGGGTTGAATTCTGGTTCTAATACTCACAAAGCAAGCCTTGTTATGAATGAGCTATTGCCTCAGCCCAACCCCAAACATTTAATAAATAGATTTAAAAATAGATGTCAAAATGATTCCTGGAAAAGAAGGAAAGGAAGGAAAATGGCATCAGGAAAGGTCCAATCTGGGACTTAAACAGTCTTAGAAAGAAACGTAAGCTCCCAGCACAAGGAAACTTTCCAACCCTTATTAAACAGCTCCCAGAACTTTTATGTTCTTATGTTTAGACCCCAAATAGAAATATGACCTAGAAAAATCAGCTGCTACAGTTTATTATCTATAAATATCTTAAATTCCCATAATTTGCAAACAAAAACACAGCATAGCTTAAAAACTCACCAACTTCAACAAATGAATACTGGCAAATAAAGCTTGCGTTAGTGGCTTCATTATTGAAGTTTAATGGTACAAACCAAAGAAGCCACAATGGATCTCAGAAAATTCACCCTTGGTCTGCAGACATCCCAGCTTACCTGAATATTGAGCTGTACCTTTTCCATCTCCACACCTAGGAATTTGGATCTGACATCAAAGATACCCACATCTTCAGTAGCTATGATATCAAATGTAACATTCTTAAACCTATCGAAAACAGAAACATGCAAAATTATAAACATACCCTTAAAATGAATCCTCATTGACCACAAAGGAAGCAGACTGCTTTCAAAATCCTAAGGAAGTTCTCAAACACCTCATACTATCTTTCTCCCATTTTATTCCCCCAAATTAGGTCTGAAATAGGTGCTTTGTTATGAAAGAAATAGCAGGTGGAGTTCTTGCTCTTCAGGAACATAAAATATATATGAGAGAATTACATGTTGATTTTACTGTAAGTGGAACAGCTGAGCTTACAGATTTTAATTTTAAAAAATAATTTATGAGAGAGAGATTGAGAGAAAGGCAGTCAGAGAAAGTAAGTGGCTTCCTGCCACTGCAAATGAAGTCCAGATGCATGTGCCACTTTGTGCACTGGCTTTATGTGGGTACAACCTAGCCATCGGGCTTTGCAAGCAAGAGCCTTGAACTGCTGAGCCACCTCTTCAACCCCAGATTCGAGTTTTTATAGAAATTTAGGAGGACTTTCTCAAAGACTGTGTAGGCAGGAGGCTTATGGACTCAGTGGAATAGAGGGAAGGTGAGGCTAGAGAGGAGACCAAAGCTAGTATCTCACTCCCCTTGAGATAAAGCAGAAGGGAATGATGGGGCAAGGAGCTCATCATCCCCTCAAAGGAAGCAGTGTGCTGTGTGATGGGGCTGTGGATCTGACGTCAGGACTCCTGTTTCCCCTTCTCCCTTGAATCCACACACTCCTAGTACAAGGTTGGAAACTGTTCTGACCAGGGGCTGGTGCAGATGGTGGCTTTGAAATTAGCAAGTCCCTGTTTAACAACTGTGGGAAACTCCTCTACCAAGATCAAAAGATAGCCGTTCATGTTCACCACTATGACTCAGTTCTTTGGGAGAGACCAGGGAAACTCGCAAATCCACACAGTGGACAAACATGAGACACATATCTTCTAGATCCGTACCTCATCTGGCTGATAGCACCAGCAGCTGAAGGCCTGAGAGAGACTAGGGACAACACACACACCCTTCCCCTGTGATCTGTAATCCAGGGTAGACTTTGATAGACCCAATAAGGCCCTGGACAAAGGCCCAGGGAAGCAAGGAATGCTGAACCAGGCCGTGTGCATTTCCTGCAGATGTGGGTCTACTTACTGGTTTGTTTGAAGGTCATCTATGCCGAGCAGGACTCCTTTCTCGTGTAGCTTTGCTGCTGTGTACCTCACGGGCTTCGCTCTCTTTGCCCCCTTGGGTTCTGCTTTTCCATCCAGTTTGATGGATCTCCGAGAATTTCTGACAAGATGAGAACAAACCATCTGCTGTCACGATGCTTCTGGAAGTGCCCAGAGACACCCCAGTGTTCCCAGCTGCCTCCCTTATGCTGAACATGCACCTGTTCGTCTCCTGATAGAAGGTGACAATGTCCCCCCGAACTAAAACCTCACTTCCAAACTGTCATTCCCTAAATGACTGATGACTATGCTAAAGACTAATTCTACTCTGTAATCTCAGGCATGGCAAACTAAGCAACTATATTTAAGTCATTCTGGAAGTAGCTTTAGAGAAATTATATGAACTTTCTATTCCAAAGTGAAGGTATTACTAGGACTGGCATCATTAATTTAACAAACACTCTGTGGCTAGCACTGTTCTAGGTGGTTCATACTGTTGTGTTGAACTTACCAAGTTAGCAATTTCCATCTTTGCTTAAATACACTCCCTTTGTTACAAATTAGTGAATTTAGCTTTCAGAGCAATGCTTGTCAGGCTGGTAATCCTAACCTGTGTTAGACATGACTGCCTTGAGGCTCAGAGTTACTGACTGGTTCAAGGTCACATGTTGCGGTCAGCTTTCTAGTTGCTGCGCAGAAAGAACCCAAGCAAAAGTGGCTTGTGGAGGAATGGGTCTATTTGGCTTACGGACTCGAGGGGAGACTCCATCCTGGCAGGGAAAACGATGGCATGAGCAGAGGGCTGGACATCAGCTCTGCCACAGCACTGCAAACAGCGGCAGGAAGGTGTGCCAAATACTGGCAAGGGGGAGCTGGCTTATAACCCCCATAAGCCCGCCCCAACAACACAGCTCTAGTGAGGTTCTAATTCCCTAACTGCCATCAGCTGAGGATTGATCATTAAGAACACATTCATGTTTGGGGGGGACACCTGGATCAAACCATGACATCACACAATGTACAAGTCTCAGAACTCACATCCAGATAGCAGAATTTATGGCTTAAAGTCATTCTAACAACAATGTGAAGCAATACCCTAACAATCATTTGTATTGAAAATTAACCTGATCAATTTCTCCTTCCAAGGCCTAGTGTGAAGAAGCACAAGCCCCGAAGCAAATGAACTAAAACTTGGAATGAGCGCGTGATGAGGTCACGTCTTTCAGCAAATCGATGATTAAGGCAACTGATTTTTCCACACAGCATCATTTCCTACCGCCTATCTGATGACACAGATTAGATGACAATATTGTATTACATATTTAATGGATACTTAAATTTTCATTAGCATTGACCCTTGTCTAGTGCTAAGAATAATTATGAGCTAAAAGTCACTATATTATGTATGAAAATCTATAATTTGTATGCTAATGGTATTACAGAGCTGTTGAATTTTGGCTTATTGTATCAATAATGATTTTTAAAAAAAATCATTAAGCAATTTAATGTCATTTAAAGTCATTGTGTTGGTCCTATGCAATTAGCAAATATATAACAGTATCAAGTATACAAATCCTGTTCATAACAAATATTCTCAAAGCAAGAGTTAGTTTATACTTTTTTATAATAGTGGTTTTTTTTTTTTTTTTAAAAAAAACTTTGACTAAGAAAGAAAAGAAATTTGGGGAAAGTATTTTCCAAATGTTAATGCTATTTGCTTAAAATACAACAGGGTTAGGTATTAGAATGTGAATTCCAGTAGGGGATTAAAAAGCTGCTCAATTCATTCTTGACTTCCCGGCTCCCAAGGGCTGACAACAGAACTGAGACTTTAGTTGTTGGCCATAAAATGAAGTAAGACGTCTGCTTTCAATCCACATACCAACAGGACATGGAAGTCCTTCCTGTAAATCCTGACATCCAGAAGAACATGACATGGTTTTAACTTACTTCCTTTTTAGGTTGTCCAAACAAGTCTTTATGTAGGTGTCATAATAATTAATTTGTTCTTCATAAAATGCTGCTTTCTCATTAAGTGCCTTCAGGGTCTGCTGAAGTTTTGCCAGTTCGGCTTTTCGAAGCTTTCGATGGATTCTTTGATTTCGAATATCCTACAAGGAGTAGAGGCTACAATGAATGGTTGAAGCAGAAATCTGACCTATGAGATTGCCAATTCAGGACAAGCAGAGGTCAGTGTGTGACCGAGAACTCATAGTTTATCTCCATCTCAGGCGCCTTATGACTTATATTGTCCCAACACCAACACGGTGCTGTCAAGTTCTACTTTAGAACTGAAGAGTGTTCATACTTTAAGAGGCTTGCAAACTTTTATTTTTCTCTTGATGGAAAAGCAAGGAAATATATATATTATTATTAATAATTTTTTTGGTTTTTCAAGGAAGGGTCTCACTCTAGCCCAGACTGACCTGGAATTCACCATGTAGTCTCAGGCTAGCCTCAAACTCATGGTGATCCTCCTACCTCTGCCTCCCAAGTGCTGGGATTAAAGGAATGTGCCACCATGCCCAGCTAAGGAAGTAATTTTACAATAATCAAACATCTTGAGGAAAAGTGGTATTTTAAAAGGGGCACAAAGACGATATTAACAGAAGATGTGATTTTTGTTTTGGTGGGCTATTTTGAAGTTTCCTCTTTGGATAATACTTTAAACTGAAAAGATTTATGTTAATATGTTGATTTTATTTTAGAAATAAGTAGAAAAAAAACTTTTGCTTGGTAAATATTTCTCAATGTTTGAAAACAGAATGGTTCCCATGATTGGCTGAAAAAGGTTCAATCTTGAAAATGATTACAGTCAACCAATCCTCCATTTCTGTGTGTCCACATTTGTGGATTCCATCAATATGAATTGAAAATGTTCAGAAAAATTAAGATCATTTGTACCGAATGTGTACAGACTGTTTGCTGTCATTCTCTAAGCAATATAGTACAATACATAACTATGTAGCACTTAAATGATCTCCCATACACTCTAAATACAATGTGAGTCTAAGGGAGAGCCAGGCATGACGGCCCACACCTGTGGTCCCAGCCACAGGATACTGAGGCAGGAGGATTGCTTGAGCCCAGGGCAACAGAGTGAGAACCCACTTCAGGGAAAAAAAAGTAATATCAAATGTATATAGCTTACATTCTATTTTATAAAAGGGACTTGAACACAGGTTCTGGTTCTCAGGGGACATCCTAAAACCAGTCCCTTGCAGACAGCAACATGTGACTATACTTGGATTTAAATAGAATTTCTAGAACATAAAGTTAGGTCAGCTGCTTATAGATTATGAGACATGCTAAATTTAATCACCAAATAAAGGTTTAAAAATTATGTGGTAAGTTATGAAGATGGTCATTGGAAAAAACTAGTGCCTTTTTAACATGATTTTTCCTTTGTGAACAAATTAAAATCAAATTTTCCAGGGATTACAAATTATAACCCCCTATTAACCTTAATTAAAATTCATTAGTGGATGGCTTTGTGATACCCTTCCCCCTTTCTTTTCTTAGTTTTAAAGCAAAAACATTGATTTCCAGCCTTATATAACCCAAAATGAAACATTGCCCATACCAAAGCTATAGAAAGAAATGCTATTTTCTTTTCATTATTCAGGGTAGGAGAAAGATGTTTGCTGTCAAAATTGGCCATAATTTTTCACTGAAGAATCAAACTATGCATTTTCTTCCCAGGAGGTGAAAAAGTACATTTATCACTGATCATTTAACTACCTTCAAGCTCTAGATTCCTATGAGTCTGTATGTTAGGATCAAAAGAATGAAATGTGCTTTTCACCCAAATATATCCTTCCTTATCCTCAATAAACAGATCCAGCCACTTCCTGTGGTGTTTCCTTGAACTCTGTTGAGATCCTTGTGTCTGGAAGTTTCTCAAGTGTAAAAATGTGGGATGAGAAAACAGAAATAACCCTTTAGGTCTGAGTGCTATATGAAGGCTAAACTACTACCAACAAATTCTCAGGGACATAAGTTACCACGTCAGTGGCGGGTCCCCAGGAGCCATAGGGTTTTATGAAAAGTAACAGTGAAGAAAAAATATTGTCCCAAAAGTGTTACTGAAAACAAACACACAGACAAACAAATAGCTACAGCAGAAATGTGTGACCAGAGCTTTTCTATGACCCTCCTGAGCTTTTAATCCTATAAGGTTCCAACTCTCCTTGGGACTTGGGGGAGTTGCAGTTAATTCACTATAAAAGCCATCAACCTCTTGAAAACCTTTAAAAACTTAGAGAAAAGCACAGTATGATTGATCCCTCAAGTCACCTCACAGGGCACCTGCCCAGCAGGTGACCGCTGATTAAGAAGAAAGAATACTGTTTCCAAACACCTTGGCAATCTCGTTGAGGATGTCCTGGTATTTATTTTTGGATGACACGTGTCCAGTCTGCTCCAAAGTCCGAAGATTCCTCTGGATTTTCCTCTTCTTCTGCTCGAGAGGCAGGCGTGCGTCGTCAATCATCGGCTGGCTGTGCTTACCTTCTTCCTCCGTCCTGGGGTCTACACTGGCCCGGCTCTCCATGTCCTTGGCGTGATCTAGTTCCTAAGAGAATACCAACATGGTGATTTCTTCTTCTTTTTCTCTAATCCCTCAGGATCACAGATTTAAGAGATAAACAAAGCACATTAACAAAACAAAGAAAGTCTCCAGTCTAACGGCTCACACCAGAACATGATCTTGGCTTCTCCATATGGGAAGGAAGTATGCTCTTTTTTTGGGTAATACAGGATGACAGACCTAATTTGGGCAAAATTCTAAGTAGCTACTTTACCACCAAAGGTGACAAATCACCTCAGTAATGGTAACTACAATTTGGTAATTAATTCCCTGGGTGGCAGGCTCGCACTTCCCAGAGAGCTCAATTAAGAAAACGAAAAAGAGATTAGGCATTAGAATGTAGTGATGAGAACCCATATGCCAGCCATCCGCGGGCTTTCTTCTGAAAACAGAATCACCACCCCACCGCCAACTCTAGGACACCCCCAGGGGTCTTTTGAACCACAGGAACTAAGGATATTGTGGCATGCAGTAAGTTTGGAAATCAATGACGTGGACATGAATGGATCTGCTGGATAGTCTGTTCAAGAAGAGAGTAACAGAACGAGAGATGGTTTTCCCATTTCACTGAACTCCGCAACTGACCGACATGTAATCTTCTACACAGTGCTACTAGACAGAGCAGTGTCAGACACAGGACACACAGGTCCATGCTGGGCACAGAAAGACATGACTGGTTCAGCAGCAGATACTGGAAACAGAAGCCGACATTATTAACACGCACTCCGTGCCAGACATTTCTGCCTCCGTTTCACATGATTTTACTCATCTAATCCTGTCTCTGAACTAGAAATTTGCTCCGTTTTACAGCTAAAGAAACTAAAGGCACAAACTCGAAGGTGCAGACTCTACGTAAACCCAGATGTCCATGTTCCTGGTCATTTAGTCACGAAACCACTGCAGCCTCATGTAGATCAGGCTGGCCTTGAACTCCAAACCCTCCTGCCTCTGCCGCTCAAGTGCTGAGATTACAGACATGCACTCAACTTCTGAGCTTTAATGATGCATTTTATATATTATAATACTTTTATTTACTTGAAAGAGAAAGAGAGGGAGAGAGAGAAAGGGAGAGAGAGAGAGAGATTGATTCAGAGAAAGTATGGGCACACTGGGTCCTCTTGCCATTGTAAATGAACTCCAGGCACATGGGCCACTTTGTGTATCTGGCTTTATGTGGGTGCTGTGGAATCGAATCCAGGCTATCAGGCTTTGCAAGCCAGCAACTTTAACTGCTGAGCCATGTCCACAGCTCTCATGATGTATTTTAAAAGATGTCAATAAAAAGTTTAGGACTGATGTAAAGCTACATGTGCCACAAAGTGCCACATGCATCTGGAGTTCAAATTACAAGAGACCCTGGTGTGCCCATGCTCTCTTTCTCTCTCTGTCCCTCCTTGCAAATAAATTAAATATTTTTACAAAGTTTAATGTGAGATTGTCACGAGACTAGTTATTTTCACCAGTGTAATGGTACTTGACCCTGAGGGCTCAGACATTCACTTTAGAAGCATCTGGAAAACAGCTGTAAAATGTGACACATTTTTGTACTTTTTCCAACTTAGCAAATACATCAAATTTGGGTGTGGTGGAGGTGAGGTGCCTGTGCCCTGGCATGTACGCTCAGGTCTGAGGCAGGGTGTCTGGATTCCCACACTACTGTTGAAGTTCCTCATGAACTTCTGGGAAATTTTCCTGTCTCTGCCTTCCACCTCACCATCAACATGCTGAAATTACAGAAGCCCATATGGCTTGTGGCTTTTCTTTGCCTTTTTTTGTGGTCTCACATTAGCCCAGGCAGATCTCAAGCTCACAGTGATTCTCCTACCTCTGCCTCGCATGTGCTGGGATTAAAGGATTAAAAGCATGTGCCACCACATCTGTCTGGTTTATGGCTTTGTGGGATCTGGGGTTCCAGTTCAGGCACTGTGGTTGCAGCAAGGAGCGCTTATCCACTGCAACATCTCCCAAGCCCCTAAAGGCATCCTGTCAACTAGAACTCTCTCTCCACTGAGTTATCCAGCCATCTGCTCTACAAGAAAGCTTATGAATGTCCAGAGGCTTTGATATTCCCCATGGGTTTTAGATATGGCTGAACTCAGTAGTATGCAATAAAGATTTGAAACACAGTTTTCTCCCAGATAACAGTAGATATTTGGCATAGAGGGTAAGAATATCAACACCTGTCCACTATCACTCTTCTACACATAGTAATTACCTGCTGTTCAGTTGCTGGGGTCTCTAAGATTTCAGTCAATGAGCTCCCTGGCTGGTTCCGGGTCACATCAATGATCAGCTTTTTGGTCCTTACAAAGGAGAAAAGGACAGAGACGTTCAGATGGCAGTCTTGATGCACACAACTCCACTTCTCCCACGTGAGCACACAACATATGCCCTGAAAGTAAGCTTCAGAGACAATCTCTTAAACTGAAATATTCTTTCCGAAATGGACCAGCTCTGCTGAAAAGTTCCTGAAAGTTTTCAAATACCTTATAAAGTCTTTTTTTCCCTTTTTTTTTTGAGGTAGTATCTTGCTCTAGCCCAGGCTGACCTGGAATTCACTAGTCTCAGGTGGCATTGAACTCACAGTGATCCTCCTACTTCTGCCTCCAGCATGCTGGAATTAAAGGCATGGGTCATCATGCCCAGCAAGTCTGGGTTTTATATGCATGATGTTTGTGGGGATTACTGTTTCAGTGACATAGACACACATGTTATAATTCCTCTTCTAAATACTCTTTCTTCTTTTTAGATTGAGGCCACTTCTTGATGAGCAGCAGAGATAAGCATTGTCAATATGGTCTGCTACCATAGCAGGTATCTAGAGGAACAGGGTGGGAACATTATTCTTAAAAATAGCCTCCCTTCCAAAAGAAAAAAACATCCTCAGGAGAAGTTGCCTTCAAGTACAAACAGGTCAAGTTCACAGTTTTGTTTTCATCACAGCCCTGTTACCACCCTGGATTCCAGGTGTGTCAAAGAAGAAAATGTCTGCTTCACCAAGAGCAGGTAATATTCATACAGCATGAAAACTGGAAATGAAAATAAAATGTTGACTTTTTTTTCTTTGAGTCAGTCAAGGTCTCACTCTAGTCCAGACTGACCTGAAGCTCACTCTGTAGCCCAGGATAGCCTTGAACTGAGGGCAATCCTCCTACCTCAGCTTGTGAGGAAAGGCCTGTGCCAGCACACTTGGCCAAATGTTCATATTGAAAGCCTAAGGAAGAAAGTTCCTGAATGACTCTTCCAAGCCAATTCCAAAGGGAAGAGTTCAGACAGTGGGATAGAGTCTGGTAAGTCTGTAGACATGATTTTTCTTCTCTTTTCTATTCATCTCAAGTCTGCAAAAGAAGAGTGACCACAGATGGCTTCCTTCTCTCTCTCCTCTCTGGCTGCTGGAAAACCATTTCCTCTGGCCCATTGACCCTTTGCGCTGGGGATTTTCAAGATGTCTGGGAATGCACAGCTCGAGACTGCAGGGAGTCAAAGCTAATCATAGCCACGTGCACTGTGGCAGTGTTCCAGAGGTGGCCAGGGCTCAGGAAGCCCTGTGTCCCTTCTTCCACATACATCTCTTTTCTCCAGTCATCCTCAGAATTGAATTACATTAAAGCCCATTAAAATATTTTATTTATTTATGTGCAAGGAGAAAGAGAGAAAGAGAGAGAGAGAAAGAGAGACAGAGACAGAGACTGAGAGAAAATGGGTGCACCAGGGCCTCCAGCCACTGCAAATGAACTCCAGATGCATGCACCACCTTGTGCATCTGGCTTTATGTGGGTCCTGAGGAATCAAACCCGGGTCCTCAGTCATTGCAGGCAAGCACCTTAATTGCTGAGCCATCTCCTGAGCCCTGTTGAAACCTTTGTGTAAAAATATATATCCAGGGTCTTGCTACTTTGTAGCCCAAGTGGCCATCAACTTGAGATCCTCCTGCGTCAGCCTTCTCACTGCTGGTATTATAGGCGTGCACTACCATGCCTGGTCTTTATCCATAAACAGTGAGTTAAAAGATGACTTAAAAAACTGTCAACAGATAAGTGGTATGTTCAGTACTGAGACATTTTTATCCCACCCTTGAAGGTTCAGGGACCATTGTGGAAGAGTTGGCAGGAAGAATGCAAAAACCAAATGGAGAGGAGGAATGCTTTACAATATTGTCTGCCAGATACAAAGTGGCTGTGTTATTTATGGCGTCACAGTGACACAAGACCTGCATAATGAGGGGGAAAAACCAATAACATCCAAATAGAAGAGATACTAGTTAGAAAGAAGGAACAGTGGAGGGAGGGTTAAGAAAGGGAAGGGAGGGTGGTGGGAGAGATTACGGTAGGGTAGATTATTGCCTCTATGTATGGAGGTTGCCAATAAACAGTTTAAAAAAACTGTCAACAGGCACCGTTTACTTGAGTCTTCTCGTTTCTTATAATATTCTAGGACTTAGTTAATATACACTTAGTATAAAGACCAAATAGCATTATTTATTCTGTTCCCCCTGGGGACACAGAACTGTTTATCTATTCAGGAGACAAATTGCCCAATCACCCTTCTCTTGGAATTCTACTGAGAGAGGAGAATTCACTGCCAAAGTTGTATTACACCCTCCATGTCCAAGTAAAAGGCTCTGGTTCCAGCACAGGGAATTCAATTCCCTCTGCTTGTGTGTGCCTAAAGGGTAAAAGACTTAAGGGTCAGACAATTCAAGGCCACACCTGGGTCCTCTTACTTGCTAGCTGTGTGGGCCTGTGTAAATTATATCATCATTATGAGTTTTTTCCCCACTTATAAGATGCAGAGGATTGAACAGAAATTGTCACAAAGCCTCTTTGGCTGGATCAGACATGGTAAACATTCCTGCAATCATGAGGGTTATGCTGTTTAAGGTGACCCTAGAGGGTAACTGTGCACTTGAACTTGATCCCAGGTGTGATGGAAGGCAAGTGCACTACACGCTTCAGAGCATACAGACAGCACTGATTACTTGTTGAAATGTATATTGGGGCAAATAAAGTATATTCTTAGAAACAATTTCAATTTCCAACCTAAAGAACGGCATATATATGAGATGATGGACATGCCAGTTACCCTACCTGATGACTGCATGCATACCTTCATTGATATATCACACTATCCTTATAAATGGGAATGATTGTGCATACCATGTGTCAGTTAAAAATTCACAGAGTAAAACTCATCACTGGAAAAATGAAAAACAAGAAAGAATTCTACCTGCTTCTCTTTTTTTTTTTATAAAGTTTCTATTGTTGTTGCTTTTAAATATTTTATTTATTCATTTTCAAGCAGAGAGAGAGAGAGAGAGAGAGAGAGAGAGAGAGAGAGAGCGAGAGAGCGAGAGCGCACCAGGGCCACCACCCGTGGGTCTGGCTTATGTGGGTCCTGGGGAATTGAACCCAGGGCCTTAGGCACTGGAGGCAAGTGCCTTAACCGCTGAGCCATCTTTCCAGCCCATCTACCTGCTTCTTTTTAAGCTATGGCTTTTGGCAAATGTAAGGTGCTGTGCACTCCTTGTATTGAATTTCTTTTGGAAAGTGTAATCGTGAAACATTCCATTCTTCAACTGGAAGCTAGAAGTCTGAGAGGCCCGCTCTCTGAGCCTGCTTAGTCTTTAAGCCCTGATGTCATAAATGAGATGATCAAAAAAAGTACTAAGAGGTTTAATGTGTAGATGAAGATCTCCCACTGGTTTCAAGCATTGCAGAAAACAGGGTAAATTCCCTTTCCACCTCATCAGCCCCTCACGATCCTGTAGAGAGGTGCTGGCACTGAGTTCAACAAGTCCTCCCAGCCCTGTTTTTGGTGCTATGGATCAAACTGAGGGCTTCACATATGCTAAGCACAATCTGTACCACTTATACGTATGTCCTAAGTCACTACCTTCTCTTCTGGTATCTTCCCTTCCTCCAAGAAAAGCCCTTTATGTCCTGAAACCTCTTCACAGGATCTCTAGAGAGCTCAATTTCAGTTGCTAATGGCCTTTTTGAGATGTATCTTCCCCTTCACCTAGTGCAAACCCAACTCTCTAGATACGTGTACCAACATATATCAACTGGTATAGTATGGGGCCCATGACTGTTAAGCCATCTGTAAGACAGGCTGATCCAAACCTGAAGAGGCCGATCACTCAGAGAGAATTACTACAGACAGTGACATGTACAAAGGATTTATTCATCAGAGCCATGCTCTCATCCACCCATCATAAGAAAGACTACAGGGCTGGAGAGATGGCTCAGCGGTTAAGGCACTTGCCTCCAGTGCCTAAGGCCCCGGGTTTAATTCCCCAGGACCCACATAAGCCAGACCCACAAGGTGTGGTCCTGGTGCTCTCTCTCTCCCCCCTCTCTCTTTATCTCTCTGCTAGAAAATGAATAAATAAAATATTTAAAAAAAAAGAAAGACTACATGGCACCCA
>PVHP010026778.1:0-24239 GCA_004024765.1 Zapus hudsonius | reverse complement strand
GGGGTCGGTTTTCCCCAGACAATACGGTATAGCAAGTCGTTACATAGTGCTTACAGTATATTTAATAATATAGGCTATCTAGGGACGGTGAGGAGACAGAGGCCGTTTTCAATGTCACCTAGTCATCCTTGAGTTCTGGTGTCCTCAGGGGGCCCTGGACCTAATTCCTATGGATATTGAGTGATGACTGCATGTCTGTAGCAGAAACATCCGTCTTCATATTTTACTCCCACACAGACTCTGTTGACACACAGAAAATAACAAACTGGAACAGTTGGGGCACGTGGTTTATTCACCGTGGGCCTCGCTCTGCTTCCCCGACCTTGCACGCCAGCAGCCAGTGAAACCCCGCTGCGCATGCTCGTAGCTGGAAGCAGCAGGTGCATTCACCCTCCAACCAAAGCAGGGTGCTGATGAGGCAGTCCCGTGGAGTGGGGGAGCCCTCCCTTCTCCCACGGAGCTTTGAACTAGGAAAGCTGCTGGTCAGGGCCATTTCTAGCTAGTTTGCATTGTCTCATGTGTTCACAAGCATGCCACGCTCACGTGTGACGTGTGGAGGTCAGGGGACAACTTCCAGGTGTTGGTCCTCGCCGCCCACCTGGATGAGTCAAGGTCTCTCATTTTGCACCTCTGTGTTTGCCAGGCTAGCCGGACTGAAAGGGGGGACCCTCCCGCCACCACTTCTCTTCTCAACCCCCCACATTCTAGCTACAGCATCTGGCATTTCTAGGATTCTGGGGTTACAAACTCAGGCCTGGCCGTCTCCCCAGCCCTGAAGCTACCTTTAAGCTTGATTTATGGCAGTGACTACTGGAGAGATCCCAAACTGAGAATGACCGCTGAAAGCTCAGCACTGAATGAGACTTTTCTAGGCCCCCCCGACCCCCACCAAGAGGAGGCAGGAAGAATGTAACAGCCAGAGGATGGGGAGGAGGGCTTTAGAACACTGCCTTCCACACATGAAGTGGCCATTTCATTCACGACCTCAGAGCAACTGTCCCTACATCCACAATACTGGGACCATCAAGATTGCATCATGGTTGATGCAGGAGGGCAAAAGAAAAAGATATCAAAGTAGAGGAGACTGCCCAACAGACTGCCCACAGAATAGGAGAAAAGCCTTTCCAGATATGCCACTGACAGAGGCCTGATATCTAGAATCTAGAAAGAACTCAAGAAACTAAGCAATAAAAAAATCAAACAATTCACTCCAAAAAATGGGGCAAAGAACTGAATAGGGAGGGAATTCACAAAGGAAGAAATACAAATGGATAATACTCACCTGAGAAAATATTCACCATCGGGCTGGAGAGATGGCTCAGTGGTTAAGGCATTTGCCTCCAGTGCCTAAGGGCCCCAGTTCAATTCCCCAGGACCCACATAAGCCAGACCCACAAGGTGGTGCGCTCTCTCTCTCTCTCTCTCTCTCTCTCTCTCTCTCTCTCTCTCTCTCTCTCTCTCTGCTTAAAAAATGAATAAATAAAATATTTTTTTAAAAAAAGAAAATATTCACCATCTGTAGCCATCAGAGCAATACAAATCAAAACAACTATGAGATTCCACCTTCCTCCAGTCAGGATGGCAATCATTAAAAAATCAAATGACGATAAATGTTGGCAAGCATATGGGGGTTGTAGGGAGAGGAACCCTCGTTCATTGCTGGTGGGAGTACGAACTTGTACAGCCACTATGGAAAATGTGTTGGTTTGATTCAGGTGTCCCCCATAAACTTGTGTTCTAGGTTATTGATCCCCAGCTGATGGCAGTTTTGGAATTGGAACCTTGTTGGAGGTGTGTCAGTTGGGTAGGGCTGATGGAGGTTCTAGCCAGCTCCCCCTTGCCAGTGTCTGGCACACTCTCCTGCTGCTGTGGGCCCCTGATGTTGGCCAGGAGGTGATGTCCAGCTTCTGCTCATGCCGTCGTTTTCCCTGCCATTATGGAGCCTCCCCTGGAGTCTGTAAGTCAGAATAAACCCTTTCCTCCACCAGCTGCTTTTGGTCAGGTTCTTTGTGCAGCAACGAGAAGCTGACTGCAACAAAAATCAATGTGGAGACTCCTGAGAAAGATGAAAATAGAGCTACCAACTGACCCATGTTGAGCTGTTGATCAGAGAGACCTCTGTGGTCCCCAAATCAAGACAGGCTTCTCTCAAAGCACTTGATTACCCACCTGAGGTAAAAGGTAAGACCCTCGTGCTGAAGACGCCGTGTGCTGTACACATAGAACATGGAGAGATCCGGCTGAACCTGGAAGGAAGCCAGTTCCCAGATGGTTGGCCAGTCCGTGTGCTGCTGGAGGGAAACGACATTGTGCACAGCCAGCCTGACCAGGTGCACACGCCTGTGCAGTAGTGGCACCCAGCCTAGGTGAGTCACCAGTGGCGCTCTGATTGGCTAAAAGATGTGGAAAGGAACCCGCAGCTGGAAATGGGAACCAAGTCAGAATCCTACGGAGACCAAGATTCTGGATCCAACGAGAAGCTCCCACTAGTCTTGGGCCCCAAGGGAGGCTGCACCCATCCAAACCTCTCTAATTAGCAATGCTCGTCCCCTCAACCTATCCTGAGCTCACTCTCTGTTGGAGAATCTGGTTTTCTTTTTCAGAAAACAATGGGAACAGACAACCAAAATCTGTGTGTGTGGTGTGTGCGTGCATGTGTGTGTATGTGTGTAGGGGTGTGTGTATATGTGTGTGGTGTATGTGTGAGTGTATGTGTGTGTATTTGTATGGGTTTGTATGTGTATGTGTGGGGGGGTATGTGTGTATATGTGTATGTGTGGTGTATGTGTGGTGTGGGTATGCATGAGTGTGTGTATGTGTGTGGTGTGTGTGTGGTGTGTGTATGTGTGAGTGTGTGTATATGTGTGTGGTATGTGTGTATGTGTGTGTATGTGTGTATGTATTTGTATGTGTGTTTGTATGTGTGCGTATGTATGTGTGTATGTGTGGTGTGTGTGGTTTGTGAGTGTGTGTGTGGTGTGTATATGTGTGGTGTGTGTGTATGAGTGTGTGTATGTGTGTGGTGTGTGTATGTATGTGTGTCTATGTGTGTATGTGTGTGTTTTTGTATGTGTGGTGTATGTGTGTATGATGTATGTGTGTGTATTTGTATGTGTTTGTATGTGTATGTATGGGGGTATGTATATGTGTATGTGTGTATGTATTTGGATGTGTGTGTATGTATGTGTGTATGTGTGGTGTATGTATGTGTGGTGTATGTGTGGTGTGGGTATGCATGAGCGTGTGTATGTGTGTGGTGTGTGTCTATGTGTGTCTATGTGTGTATGTGTGTGTGTTTGTATGTGGTGTGTGTGTGTGTGTGTGTGTGTGTGTGTGATGGGGCACAAATGAATGCTGGTGTGTGAACCAGAGGACCACCTCAGGCTCCATTCACCATCTCTGGATCGCAGGGTCTCTCATCAGCCTGGAGCTCACTCAATTAGCCTAGACTGGCTAACCAGTGAACCCCAAGAACCTCCTGTCTCCCCATCCAGCGCTATTATTACAGGTCTGCATTGGCACACCGGGCATTCCACAAGCATTCTGGGAACTGAATGCATAAGACAAGCACTTTTCCCCAGTCTCTTCTTGATGGGCAGGAGGTAATCCCACCGCCATTGTTATTATAGACAGGACACTGGGGACATTCTCAGAGGAAACCCCTCGCGTGAATTCCCAGTATCCTCAGCGTCCCCTGCCCGTGGACAGGAGGGTTTGCTGTTCCTTAAGTTGCTGCTGAAACTCTGAGAAAGCGACTCTCCCCTCGGCCTGAACTCTGGCCCTCGGCCATCTCATCTGTGACTTAAAAGGGCAGAGCGAAGCCCCTTTGATCAGTGACGCTTAAACCAGACTTCAATAGATGCCACCCCCAGGCTCTCTGGTCTTCTGCTCTGCGTCTCTGGGAACCAGGAGGAGGGTCTTGGTGCAGGACCAAGCCATGGCTTAGGGATTTTTATGCATCTCTGACTCACTGTTCCCTTAAACAAAAGAGTCGCGGCTCTCCTGAGAAATTAATTGGAGCTGTCATTACACTTTACGTGGTGAAACAAAACCGAGCATCTCGGCCCGGGTGGTCTGCTTCCTGGCTGCCTTTTGCTAATCCCCGTCCCTACAATTGTGCTGTCTCTGTTACGATCTGCTCTTCCTTGGGGTCTGGTGTCATGTCCCAGGCTTGTTCAGTTCACTTGGCTTCTTGCTTTGCTTTTAACATTTCTCTTTTCTGTGCTTTCAGATGTTATTAAACAATTCCTTGGACATGCTTTTAGGATTCACTATAAAGATACTTGAGAAAAAGCGTCTGTCAAGAGCCAACCTGGAGTGAATAAATGGAAAATATTTGGTTCAAGAGCACGAACTGTCCTTCCCGCAACAATTGCACCAGGACAAAACCGTTTCCATCTGAAGACGGCCTCTTCCAGAGTCTTCTTATAACATTAACATCTTTCCTGAACTTTCTTCCTTCCTTCCTTTTTTAGATAAGTTCTCATGTAGCTCAGGCTAGCCACAAGGTCCCTATGGAGCCAAGGCTGCCCTTGAAATTCAGTAGCTCCTGTCTCTACCTCCCAAGGGCTGAGATTATACCACCACACCCAGTTTATGTGGTTCTAGGGATCAAACTCAGGGCTTCAAGCATGCTAGGCAAGCACACTCTCCTGACTGAGCCACATCTGGAACTTTCTAAAAGTCTTTTTTCATCTGCCTGAAGACTAAGAGTTTCTGTAAAGACTATGAGAGGTAGCGTCTGAATGAAACTGTGATAGAAAGAAGGGTATGTGAGAATTGTTAATCCTCTGTGGCATTCCAGGCGCAAATGACAGAATTCTTTAAAAGACCGGTGCCAACCAAGACGACAGCAGGCCCACTCATAGTAAGGACCACAGACGTGTGCAAAACCCACACACCCCTTGTGTTTTATGTAGCATACAACCAGGGTGAGGAAGGGATGCAGGTCTCCAAATGCCCACTTGGGAATCTAAGCAGGCAGAGAACTTGTGACCAGAGGGCCCAGAGGGAAACTGATCCCATGACGTAAGGATTCCTTATGCTCCCTGAGGAACCACACACATGGTCAGGAGGCCGAGCGAGTGCACTGCATTTGTGTGATTCGGAAAAATGTGGAAACATTCCAGGGCGTTTTGTCTTCATTTCTGGACCAATTATGCAAGTATATTTTATTGAGTGAGTCTTTCCCAGGATCACACACATGCTAGTTCTGTTTATGAAGATTTAATACAGTCCCGGGCCAAGGACAAGCCCTTCCCACGCGTTCCATCACTTGCTCCTCACAGGAGGGCATTCCTATCACTTTTTTTAAAACATATTTTATTTATTCATTTTCAAGGAGAGAGAGAGAGAGAGAGAGAGAGAGAGAGAGAGCGCACCAGGGCCACCACCTTGTGGGTCTGGCTTATGTGGGACTTGGGGAATTGAACCGGGGGCCTTAGGCACTGGAGGCAAGTGCCTTAACCGCTGAGCCATCTCTCCAGCCCCATTCCTATCACTTTTATGAGGAGGAAACTGCACTTCAATGGCTACAGACCTATGGCAGTCCTAGCAGAGAATAAGAGCAGGACTGGCAGTGAGACAGTCTAAGAAGCTTATCACACCCTGACCTCGTTCCATCTAAAAGAAAATCGTGCTAATGACAACCTTTTAATCCTCAGAGCGCCTTGAACACAGTAGGTGCAAATGGATGGGTGGATGGATGGACAGATTTTGGGTGGGAAAATGGATAGAGAGACGTAGATAGTTTCGGACCTCAACAAAGAGAGGCTGGGGGTAGAGCATGTGCCTGACGGGCCCTGAGCTTGACAGCCAGCAGTGCAAAGAAGGAATCTCAACGGGGAGATGAGGAGTGTTTTCTCTCCTTGAAAAGGGTTACTTTTAGACATCTTTGTGGAAGTGGAAAGCGCCCATTATTACTTATAGTTAACAGATGACTGATAAATGATAGATAAATAGATGATAGATGATATAAATAGATGATAGAGATATAGATAATAGATAGATGATTGATTGATACATAGATAGATGATAGATAGATAGATAATAGATAGATGATAGATAGATGATAGATAGATAGATAGATAGATGATAGACAGATAGATATAGATAGATAGATAGATAGATAGATAGATAGATAGATAGATAGATAGATAAATAGATAATAGATAGATGATAGATAGAAAATAGATAGATGATAGATAGATAGATAGATAGATAGATAGATAGATAGATAGATAGATAGATAGATAGATGGATAGATGGATAGATAGATGACAGATGAGAAAGATAGAGAGAGAGAGAGAGAGAGAGAGAAATTCCTGGTCCGTCCATCTGTCGCCAGGCCGGCTCTCCAGGTGAAAAGGAACGTGAGTCTTAGGAACAGCAGTAAGGAATGACATAAAATGTTCATGGCCATCGTCCAGCTTCCTCGGGTGCACAGGGACCTGGTGCTTCCTGCATCCAGGGAGCGCTTGGCTTTGGAATTTTTTTAAGAGGATTGAAAGCGTACAGACGGTGCCTTAGTTACTTTTCTCGTGGCTAGGACAAAACAGCCCAAGCAAGGAAGGAAGGGTCTGTTTTGGCTGACGGTTGGAGGCTGCAGGCCATCGTGGTGGTGGTGGGGAAGGCAGGACGGCAGGAGGGTGAGGTGGCCGGTTTCATTGTATCCACAACCAGGAAGCAGGGAGCGAAGAAAGCTGGTTCTGGGAGCTTCTTCTCCTTTCCACTTGGTCCCCAGGCTACGGAGTGACCAGGGCCCTGCCCACAGTTAGGATGGGTCTTTCCACCTCAATTACCCAATCAGAAAACCTCTCACCGACATGCCCAAAGGATTATTTCCATTCTAAATCCCATCAAGTCAAAAATCAAGCTTAGTCACCACACATAAATTAGTCACCACAATGGGAGAGCAGGGAGGTGGCCAGTGTGATCCATCTTGCGTGCAAGGGCTGATGGGCCTAGAGACTGGGGTCCAGGAATCAGTCCCCGGTGCCACACTGAGCCGCTGAGACACGTTCTAGAGCGTCTAGAGCAGAATTCTCACCCACCACCCAGAGGAGACCTATGCTAGGCCCTCCCCCAACAAAGATGGAGAGCAGTGTCCAGCAAGCCCACTGAGTGCCGGTCCTTCAGACGCTGCTCCTGGGCAGCTGTGGGGTTCAGCACCCATTCCTGGGTGCCATTCGAGTCATGCTGGTTAACTAAACAGGCCCCTTCTCCAAACTGTGTGTGTGTGTGTGTGTGTGTCACAGGTTGATGCTGGCTGTCTCCCTCAATGCTTTTCGCCTTAGTGAGACAGGGCCGCTCATTTGAACCCAGAACTGGCCAATTCAGCTTCTGTAAGTGGCCAGCCCTAGGGACCCTGTCTCTGCCTCCTGAGCACTGAGGTGATAAGTGGGCCATCATGTCTGCCTGGGTGCTAGAGCTCTGAACTGCATTTCTGGGTTCTGTCCATCCGAGAGCACACTTCAAATGTCCGAGCATGGCAACGGTGAAGACAGACAACCAGCCAGCCTTCAGCTGTGGGCACAGTGCAGACCCTCCAGGAAGAGGTTAAAGAGGAGGCCTCAGCAAGACTGACATTTGGAATCTACACTCTGACACCACTGCTTTCTGCAAGCCCAGAGAGAGAGAGAGAGAGAGAGAGAGAGAGAGAGAGAGAGAGAGAGAGAGAGAGAGAGAGAGAGAGGGAGGTTGTGCTTCCAGGTCAAGCAAGTGTTCTCAAGGCTTTGTGGGGGTTCCCAGACACCTACTGTGTGTCAAAACAGAGACCTGAAAGGTGGAAGCCTGAGAAGGAATCAATATGAGGTCAAGGAAAGCCAACAGGAAATAATGAGAAAATAACCCCTACTGAGGCTAAAAACCAAGTAAAAACAAACACACCCCCAGGGTCCTTGCGATGCCACATGATGGACCTCCTGCCAGTGAGTGATGAGGGGGAGACATCCCTCCCCTGCCATCTGTCTGAACCTGCCTTCCTCTGGATTCTAGATGGAGACAGGACTTCTCCACAGCAAGGCTGTAAGAAGAAGAAAAACTAAAACCTATGCTGCAGCCCAGGGAAAGGGGAGACGTCCAGACCCACGCCGCCAGCAAGGAGGTTAAGGGAGCGCGTGCAAGGAGGAAAGACGACCCCAGGGAGCACCAGTCTGCTTAAGCCTAACAGGAAACCAAAGGGGAAAATGACACATTGTGTGTGTGTGAGTGTGTGTGTGTGTGTGTGTGTGTGTGTGTGTGTGAGAGAGAGAGAGAGAGAGAGAGAGAGAGTGTGTGTGTGTGAGTTCTTTTATGTTTGTGAGTGTGTGTGTGTGTGTGTGTGTGTGTGTGTGTGTGTGTTGTGGGGTGTGGGAAGGCATACACGTGCCACAGCACACAGGTAGCTGTCAGAGGCCCACCTCGGGGTGTAGATCCCTTGCCGTAGGTACATGAGGATTACAAACACCTGCCTCACTCGTGCCTGGCTTTAGGTGGGTTCTGGGAACCCAAACTTCACACTGGTCGGACTTGTGCAGCAAGAGCTTTAACCGCCTGAGCCATCTCCTCAGACCCAGAGGATCATCCTTAATTTTAAAAATCCACATTGTAGAATTCATTACCACGTAGCATAAGCACGCATTACTTTTATGCTTTTAGATTTTCACTAGGGCTGGAATGAGCTCACTTGGCAAAGAGCTTTGCAAGCATGGAGACCCCGCTCGATCCCCAGAACCCACTTAAAATACCTGCTATGGTGGCACACGCCTAGGATCCCAGCTCTGGGCAGGAGAGACCCGCCAGTGAGTTCCAGGCCAACGAGAGACCCTGTCTCAGAAAGAATGGACAATGCCAAGGAATGACGCCTGATGTCCTCTCCCCCCCAAAGTGCACACACATGCGCACACGGAGACCACACACATGTGCACCGTGCACATGACCACGCACATACACATGTATACACATAAACACCAACATTAAATAAATAAGTAATAAAATTCCATGGCATTACCATGGTGGAAGAGGGTTAGACATATCCTGAGGTGCAGCCCTCGCCCACCAGAGACTGACAGTGAACACCAATAATCCCTAAGGAGAGCCCTCAGGCAAAGTGGGACCAGGGAGGGGATATAAGACAACAACAACAATAATAATAATAATAATAATAATAATAATAATAAACAACTCCGTGAAGTGGATTGCATGGGTGTCATTATCACCAAAAGCTGTGCCTTACCCCAGGCCACATAGTGAGTGAAGAATCACAACCCAAGCCTTGAACTTGTAATTTTTGTCAGCTCCCCCCAGCAGAGATTTCGAGAATCACTGCCTGGAGTCTGATTTCCTCAGAATCTTCGACAGCAGTAAAGAGGCTTGTACAAGCCCGTGAGGTGGGTGACTGCCTGCAGAGCACCGGTTAAACCCAGCTCAGTGGACAGTTCCCGTATGCTCTGCAAGCATGGGTTAATCACCCCCAAGGCCTGGGCATGCCAGGAACAGTATGCCCCTAAGCCCCCTGCGTTCCCACAGAGCAGGGAGCAGAGACTGAGCCCTGCCCACGAGGCCTGGGTTAGAGAGCAGGGCACGACGACACCAGGAAGCCCACGTACAGGGTTAGACAACACCCTGGGGACTCGGGGAAAATGAAGGGGTCCTTAGCTTTGAGATGCTCTCTAGCCAAGGAGAGCGGGCGAATCCAACTTAATGCGATCCACACACATGTGACTAAGCTGGAAGGAGCCGGGCAGGTTCCAAGCTGCTGGGTCAAAGCACCCTGGGCCACCACCAGTGCTCCCACGAGGTGATCACCACCCTGACTGTCGCCATCCGCAAGCAGTTGCTCCCTTGGCTCAGAAGATTTTCTCTGCAGGTGGAGAGCTGGTTCTCCACCTTTGACTCCAGATGTGGTCGACTCGTTCCTGAAATTTAGGGGTTCACGTCCCCTCAAAGCAGTGTTCCTCCTGGTTACTATGTGGTTCTTGTGAATTCACCCTTAGGGCTTATTGTTTCTCCGCAGTCCAGCAGGGCCTCAAGGAAGCCTTTCGAGGACCCCCTCCCCCGAGAGCCCATCAAAGACCCTCTGCATAAAAGGACCAGGAACCAGCCCAGGGCAGCTGGAAGAACCTCACCAGCTGCTCTCCAGGTCAGCGGGTCAAGCCTGACAAAAAGCCAAGCTCATATTCCTGACCCCGAGTGTCTCAAACTTCAGAGGCAATTTTAGGTATTGAGGTGACACTTGCAAAAAAAAAATCAAGAAAAGGGGTCTCTCTCCACTGCGGGCTAGAAAAGTGGGGTTGAAGACGGCTGACTAGCAGCCCCCTTCGAATCCAGCATGTGCAGTGTAAATACACCAGAATAAATAAAACCACTCCCGAGGGGCTGAGAGCGGGTGGCTGTGGACTCCAAGCAGATCCTGCAGCCCGAGGAGCTCAAGTGTTTAAGCGGCACATGAATAAATCCAGGGTCTGGACCTCGTGTCTGCCAGGCAGGCAAAGAGACGCAGGGGGACCCGCACAGGTCCTCTCCGCACCTGCAAAAATGGTAAAGGCTGGGCTGGAGAGATGGCTCAGCGGTTAAGGCACTCGCCTCCAGTGCCTAAGGCCCTGGGTTCAGTTTCCCAGGACCCACATAAGCCAGACCCACAAGGTGGTGGCCCTGGTGCTCTCGCTCTCTCTCTCTCTCTCTCTCTCTCTCTCTCTCTCTCTCTCTCTCTCTCTCTCTGAATCTCTCTGCTTGAAAATAAATAAATAAAATATTTTTTTAAATTGGTAAAGGCTGACAGTGAGTGCTTCTAGCAGCTTGTTTGCTGAAACTAAGCATCATGCCGTGTGTGTGTGTGTGTGTGTGTGTGTGTGTGTGTGCGTGCACGTGTGTCTGTGCCTGTGGAGACCAGAGGCCAACTGCAGGTGTCATCCGTCAGGTGCCATTCATCCCGCTGCAGAGTGACCTAGAGATCGCCCATTAGGTAGACCTGCTGGTCTCTGCCTCCCCAGCACTTGGGGTCACACGAGCTCTAAGGATCTGCTGAGCTCTCTGTATTTCTTTTTTTTTTTAATTGAACATAATGAGTTACATTATTTAATAGACAAACAATGAGTTGTTATCCCCAGGTCCCCATGCCCCTCTTCTCTGTATTTCTTGAATGGACATCCAAGTGTGAGTGTATTCACCACAAAGAAGTTGTCGTCACAAGTGTGGGTAGGTGCCCCGGTCTGTCCTATGTGTCTTTACTGGTTTCATAAAGGTTGAAAAAACTGGAAACAGTGAAGTCAGGAGTGAAACCCTGTGGGGAAAACCCCAACCAACAATTCTTTTTTTCTCTTTCTTTCTTTTGTTTTCTTTTTCCTTTCTTCCTTTCTCTCCCTTTCTTTTTTCCCAGTGGCAGAAAACTCCAAATCACCTCACCTCTGGCGAAGGCTGTGAGGATAGAAAAGACCCATCTGGGCTGGAGAGTTGGCTCACTGGTTAAAAGCACCTGCCTGCAAAGCCCGATGGCCAGGGTTCGATGCCCCAGTACCAATGCAAAGACAGATGACAAAGCGGTGCATGCATCTGGAGTTCCTCTGCAGCTCTTTCACTCTAGTACATAAATAAACATTAAAAAACAAACAAGTGAAAATGAAATAAAGTCCTTTAAAAGAAAAAAGGAAAGGCCCATCTGAGAAAATCATCAGCAAACCCAGGAGGAGGCAAGTTGAACGTGTTCATTCCTCACTCGGCTGACCACAGCACTCAACCTCAGAAATCAGTGCGCCATTGGGCTGGAGAGATGGCTCAGTGGTTAAGGGATTAGCCTCCAGTGCCTAAGGCCCCGGTTCAATTCCCCAGGACCCACATAAGCCAGACTCACAAGGTGGTGTCACTGGTTCTCTCTCTCTCTCTCTCTCTCTCTCTCTCTCTCTCTCTCTCTCTCTCTCTCTCTCTCTCTCTCTCTGTATCTCTGTGCTTGAAAATGAATAAATAAAATAAAATAAAAATTCCCTTTAAAAAAGAAAAAGAAATCAGCGTGCCAGATGGCTACAGCAAAATTAAAGGGAGGACCCCGCCAGGGACAAGTTTAGTGGGGCTCAAGTCCCTTTGATTAATCCTGTTCTAAGGGACAATGGGAGCCATCAGTAGTTTGCCTCTCAGTCCCTCCTCCCTGGCCTGATCGCCTCCCGGCAAACTCCACCGAGTTAGCTACCTTTCTCCTTGGGGAGACAGAAGCAACTGGGGCCCAAGGCTGGTTTGCACACTCTTAGACGGCCACGTGGGACGTGAGGCGCTGGTCACACTGCAGCCACGGAGGTGAATGTCGCACCCCATCGTTTCCCCTTTTCTGCAATCCAGGATGCTAGCTCTCCTCCCAAAGGTAGGGTGGGTCCTCCCAAGCTCTGTTTCCATGGAGACTGATCCCAATTCCCATCAAGTTGACAGGATTCATCATCACATCCATCTACTTGGTTAAGGCTCTGGGCTCGTAGCCAAAGATAAGTGTGTTCGGTTCCATGGAGAACAGCAACCGTTGGTGGTCCCTAGATCATGGGGACATCTCGTAGGGTCATCTCTCTGTCTGCCGTGCACTGCCAGGGATCACAGCCAAAGCACAGACCTAAGGCAGAGCTCCCTGGGACAGGAGAGTAGCCGATTGCTCTGAGAAAGGGGAGACGGGAGCATTTTAAACACTTGGTCTTTTTCTGCCTGGGGTACCGAGAGATGTGAGAGCGCTAACTGCCCTTCGGTTTGGGGGTGCGGCTTGTGTATGTGTGGGCATTTTTCTACAGGAAAAACATAACTAGCATCAGAATCTCAAAGGGGTCCTAAAAGCCTCCTCCCCTCTCCCCCACAAACACACGCATGCACACGCGCGCGCGCACACACACACACACACACACCATCTTTGAAACCAACAGGAGTCACCCTAGGGAACCAGGTCACATGTGAAACACAATGACACAATGAAAGAATTCCAAAGTTGGACAGCCAGGCCGCCTGTCCCCTGTCTCCAAGCACAAGTGTGCAGGGATTCTTGGCTCTGTGACTCCGTTTGTGTCCTTGCTTGTCCCTCCTATGCCAACGTCCCAAGTCAGGAACTCTCTCTAAACCCTTTGGTCATCCAGATTTGTAAAGGCCTAGCCAACCAACATACTCTCCTCATGGAAAACCATCTTTTCCCAGCCCAACATAAACCCTTCAGTCCTGAAAGAGGGAGACTTGAGTCTCTAATTCTGCAATCGGTTAAGACTACAGCTGACAACTTGTTGAGAACTAATGTTCAAACTTTTAAAGTTTGAGTGATTTTGGCTGCGGTTATTCAGATAGTGAAATGCTAAAGTCCTTTCTCACCATGAGCTCACTTGCTTGCTGAGCAAACACGCGCTGATCTGAGCTCTGGGGACCCCTTCCCTCAGAAAGCCCATTCGCTCCTGACCAGAGACAATTTTTCAGTTGATCGTAGGGTCCAAACTGGGCCTGCACCAGACGGTTATCTAAAATAACTGCTCCCTCCCCTTTGGAAACAAAAGTCCAGTTCCAGCCCAAGGACGCCAGTGAGAACCAGCGAGGGCTGCTGGGAGGATTGAACGAGACTTTCCAAGCACCTTAATAATGTAATGTATTAAATTGATGGTGCAGGGCTGGAGAGATGGCTCAGCGGTTAAGGCACTTGCCTCCAGTGCCTAAGGCCCCGGGTTCAATTCCCCAGGACCCACATAAGCCAGACCCACAGGGTGGTGGCCCTGGCGCTCTCTCTCTCTCTATCTCTGTATTTCTCTGCTTGAAAATGAATAAATAAAATATTTTTTAAAAATTGATGGTGCAATAATTGTCAAGTTCACAGAGCCTAGACTCACCCAGGAGACAAGTCTCTGCGGTGCCTGTAAGGGAGGGTCCAGATTAGGCTAACTGAGGTGGGGAGACCCACCCTCACTGTGGGCGGCATCATCCCTTGGGCTAGGAAGGAGAGCATGAGCCGAGCACCAGCCTTCACCTCTCTCTTCTTTCTCACGTCGATTGAATGTGACCAGTCGCTTCATGTTCCTGCTGTCTCTCCCGCTGCAATGGAGCACCTCGCACTGCAAGCAAAATTAAACCTTCCCACCTTTTAGGCTCTCAGTAAGGTTAGGGCGACTTTGGAATTTGGAGGCACATCTACTGCTTTTTGTCCCTACTGCTTCCAAGAGAAGGAAATGTTGTGGAGAAGTGAGATGCCAAGTGAGAGAGCGAGGCGAGTCAAGTAACCCAGAAGAATAGATCTGGGGGGCTGAAGGCACCGGAACCTCACCGATGGCTGAATGCTGCCCGGATTTCATCAGAACAAGAAAACAGACGCTGCACACAGATGTGGACCCGAGAAATCCTGGGCAAGAACGGAGAACTGATGGGAAACAAATACTGATGTGTGTGATTGCTTGTGTGATGCACTGCTGAGCTCCACGATGAGGGTTTCCTTGTGTGGATCCACTTATGCCTTGTAAGAACTCAGAAGACATCAGTGTGTGTGTGTGTGTGTGTGTGTGTGTGTGTGTGTGTGTGTGTGTGGTTCTGGGGAGCAAGTCCAGGGCCCTGTGCAGATTAGGCAAGTGCACTACCATTGAGTTACCACCCTCAGCGCTTTTTAGTGTGTGCAAGTGGTATGTGTGTGCACGTATGGGCTCACGTGTACACACGCACGCAAAGGCCAGAGGCCAATGTTGGCTGACTTCCTCTGTCACTCTACACCTTACTTTTGAGACTGGGTCTCACAATGCACCTAATGCTCACCAATTTGGCAAGACCAACTGGCCAGCAGGCCCTGGGAATTCTGTCTCTTGCTTCTTCCTGCTGGAATTATAGGTGTCCACTGCCATTCCCGTCCTTTCGTGCTGGGTGCTGGGGTCTGCAATCAGGTCCTCCGGCCCGCGTAGCCATCACCTTCCACTCTGAGCCCCTCAGAGTTCTCAGAAGTACTGACACACTCCCACTGTTGTTATCAGCTCCGTTTTATAGCCGTGGAAGCAGAGAACAGCTGATCTACCTACACTTACACAGTGTGTAGCTGGTCAAGCTGAGCTGTCTGACCTCAAGGCACAGAGAAAACATCTTCAAGGGCCCTTCGAAAGTCAAATGTTTACCTTTCTTTGAAGAAAAATGCAATTCAGCAAACATGCGTTTTTGCTTGTGTGGGTGTACGAGAGAGAGAGAGAGAGAGAGAGAGAGAGATTGTGGTGTGGTGTGGTTTGTGAGGTGTGTGTGTGTGTGTGTGGTGTATGCAGGTGTATGTCCCCAAGTGTCCCCCACGCACTCACCTGTAGCAGGGTGCTGGGCTGCACTCACCGGACGTGGCTGGAAAGGCTGTCAGCTCTCCTCCGTCATCCTGCCTGTTCTGATGTGTTTATTTATTTAGCCAGAAGTTGCAATTTTGTCCATGAACTCTGGCAACTCCTGGATGTCCGCTCCCCAGGGGACTGGATTACAGACCCCCCCAGCTGCTTAGGAGGGTCCTGCAGTAGAACTTAAGTCGTCTCTGGGCCTTCTCGGAACCGCTTGCGTGCATGGGAAGTACTCAGAACCACTGAGCGTTTCTCCAGCCCTCGGCGAACGCTTTTGGGTGCCTACTTTGGACGAGACTCTAAGTTCCAGAAGATGAGAAAAGGGACCTGGGCTCTATCACTCCTGTGCTTCCAGTCGATCAGTCAACCGGCTGTTCTGGCCATTTGGGACAGGAAGACTGTCAGGACGCGCGGCAGGTAGGTGCTCACAGGCCTGTGGACAAGGTGGGCGTTTGACTCCTGCCCAGGGGAGACGGGCAAGATAGGAGAGCGTGCTGGGGGTCTGAGGGAGACTTGAAACCCAGGGAGAGATGCTAGGTGCTCCCCAGGGTGTCAACGCCAGAAGCTCTGCAGCCCAGACGGCGAGGGGCAGGTGCCCTCCTGGCATAATCAGGCCAGAGTCATTCATCTGTTCGAAATAAGGTATTAGGAAGAATATGGATTTCCCCTGTTGACCAGATGGGGGCCACTGGAAAGGGATTAGTCCCAGGGGTCCTCAACTATATTTGAAATCTTACACTTGGAGAGGAACAAGCCCCGCCTGGAGATAAAGCCCTGCTGCAGGGCTCCCCCCCCCCAAATCTTCTGTTCTTGCCTTTATATGGTGGCGGAGAGTAAGGTGCCCAGACAAGGAATAAAGCCCCTGCCTCCTCCGCCGCCACCTCTTCGCCACACCGTCCTTCCACTTAAAAAAAGAGCTTTAGGAACGTCACACAGAGGGCCCCCTCCAAGTGACTGCTTCTTAAACCTTCGAGGAATCCACCAGAGAAGGAGCTGGTGTGGTCGGAGAGCAACACAACAGTCCATCAGAAAACCTACCTTTTCTTTGTGGTTTTTTTTTTTTGTGTGTGTGTGTATGTGTGTATATATGTGTGTGTATGTGTGTCTATGGGTATGTGTGTATGTATGTATATATATATGTGTGTGTATGTGTATGTGTTTATGTGTGTATGTGTATATATGTATATATGTATGTGTGTATATGTATGTATGTGTATGTGTGTATGTGTGTATTATGTGTGTATGTATATGTATATATACATGTGTGTGTGCATGTGTATATATGTGTGTATATGTGTGTATATGTGTATTTGTATATACGTGTGTATGTGTGTACACGTATCAGCACACACTTGCAGTGGTGCACATGCAGCTGTCCTAGGATGACCTCAGGTGGTTCTTCTCTCCCTCCACTCTGTGGCGGCAGGTCCTCTCTTACTACTGCTGCTTGGGAGCATCTAGGTTCTCCTGGCCCACCTCCCACTGCCCCCACACACACGTGTGTGTGCACTATAGATGCACACACTTTATGTGGGGGCTGCAGATCGAACTTGGGCCATCAGGCTTGCCAGCTTGCTTTTACCTGCCTGGCCATCTCCCCAGCCCCTTCCAGAGGTTTCACTGGTGTGTGTGCTTGTGTGTGTGTGTTTAAGTGTTCATTTGTGTGTACATGCACATGTGTCCCTGTCTTCCCAGCACGGGGCTTGCAAGCACAACCCACCGTGTCCAGCCTTTTATAATGGGTTCTGGGGATTAAACTCAGGTCGTCATGCGTGCAAGGCAAACACCCTATGAACTGAGCTATCTCCCCGGTCCTTCAAAGTATTTCTGCAGGTTGTCATGGCCACATGAAAGTTCTGGCCTTTGGTGACATGTGGGAGTTCTTAGGCAGGATATGAAAGGAAGCTTGTAACCAGAAAGGAGGCCTCTCCGCTGACCTGCACTGTCTACCCTGCTGCCTCCCCTTCTCCTCAGGACACGGTGGCTGGGGGACTGGCGGCCCTTCTGCACCCTGGAGGGAAAGGCTCTCGTCTTAAAATCCTCTGTCCACCAGACAGTCAATATCACCAACTGATTACCTAGGGATTTCTCCTTGCATGAGAAAAACGAGGCGCTAGAGAGACGGCCCAGTGTGTGCAGTGCTTGCTGGGTAGCAGGAGGATCTGAGTTCAGATGCCCAGCTGGGAGCAAAGTGCCTAAAAGCCCGGCCCTTGAAAGGAGGGGACAGGGACTCCCTGGGGCTCACAAGCTACCTGAGCAAATCCAGCTGAATCAGAGAGCTCCAGGGTCAGAGACCCTGTCCCAAGAAAGGTAGAAAGTGACAGGAAAATACATACCTTTGTCCTCCACATCATGTACATGAGTGTGCACATGCAGCTACACACATGAACATACGTGTATATGCACATGCCATACACACAGGCACGAAAGAAAAATGATTGGCTTCTGTACTTAAGCGTTCCTAGTGGTCACTTCTCCAAACAAAGCTGGACCAAAACTCAAAGTAGCCAGAGACAAGCAATGAGGTGCAGGCGAAGAGCTTGGCAATGAGACACCAAGAACAGCCCCGTCCCCTCGCTGTGGGTGCTCCCCAAAGCCAAGCGACACAAGAACTCGGTCAGGCAAGTGCTTCCTTGGGAAGCCTGAGAGAGGAAAGAGGGAGGAGAGATCAATGAGAAATCTGAGCTGAGTCCAAAGGTGCATGTATGGGCTCACATGTACACACGCACGCAAAGGCCAGAGGTCAATGTTGGCTGACTTCCTCTGTCACTCTACACCTTACTTTTGAGACTGGGTCTCACAATGCACCTAATGCTCACCAATTTGGCAAGACTAACTGGCCAGCAGGCCCTGGAAATTCTGTCTCTTGCTTCTTCCTGCTGGAATTATAGGTGTCCACTGCCATTCCCGTCCTTTCGTGCCTGGGTGCTGCAATCCCCTGGCGACATTCACAGAGGCAGGCAGACCCTTCCTTCTGCACGTGTGTGTGGTCACTGAATGGGCCAGCAGAAGTACCATGGCGGGGGGGGGGGAAGATGAGAAAAGAGAAGTCCCGTCTTCACCCTGAGCTCCCTTTGCTTTGTCATGAGACGCCCACATGATCCCTGTCACATTCACATGCCCACGTCCTGTTGTAGAGCCTGGCAAGAGGCTCTGGTCCCTCTCGGCTCAAGGAAGTGCTTATACTTTTATTTTTTTAATATTTTATTTATTCATTTTCAAGCAGAGAGAGAGAGAGAGCACCAGGGCCACCACCTTGTGGGTCTGGCTTATGTGGGACCTGGGGAATTGAACCTAGGGCCTTAGGCACTGGAGGCAAGTGTGTCTTAACCACTGAGCAATCTCTCCAGCCCTACTTTTATTTTTTTAAGACAGGGTCCTGAGTATCTTAGACTGGCCTTGAACTCCCCATGAAGCCCAAAGATGACACTGAACTTCCCGATCCTCCTGCCTCCACCTCCCAAGTGCTAGGGTTACCACCGGGCACCAACACCGCAGCTTCTGAAGTGCTGGGTCTACCCAGATCTCCATCCATGCTAGGACTCTACTCCCCGAGCCGCATCCCCAGCCTGAACGTGATCTTCTGCATTTTGTGCAGCTTAGGGGACGGACACCCTTGAGGAAGAAAAGCAGGGACACTCAACAGGCCCCAGAGGTGGGAAGCCTTCACAAGGGGACACTGATCGCCCAGGGTGTGTGTGTGAGAGAGAGAGACAGAGACAGAGACAGAGAGACAGAGAGAGAATGCCTAGTTCTTACAACGGAGGCACTAAACAAGCTTCTATGTAATAGGATCACTGATCAATGACACGTTGATGTCACGGAAAGTTATAGCAGAAATAAAAAGAGAATAGCTAACCTAGTTTCTGCATCTCCTACCTCCAAGATAAAACAAAAGCACAGGCCAGACCTCAAAGGACTTACAACCTTGATGGAGAGATAAAACGAGGGAACGTGAAGCAATACAAGACCAGAGTCACGAGTTAAGAGATACCACACTCACGTTATTAGGAAGAAAGTGTCTATGAGGACTTACCATGTGCTGGACACTCTTCTAAGGGGGGTGTGTGTGTGTGTGTTGCACACGCTTGACCCTTATAAAAACCCAATAGGATAGATATTATTGCAGCTGTTTTACAGATGAGGAAACTGAGGCACAGAGAGATTAAAGTGACATTCGCCTAATGTGGAGTGACATTAGCACTAACGCTAATCCAGCTCCACACTGGCCCTGCGCTTTCAGGGTCTGATGACAAGTCGGGCTAATGCCGTCCTCTTTGGATAGATGGGGTGTCATTGTAGCAGAGCACATTAGTGCAAGGCTCCCCCCGGACCTCAGAGGACCCGAGGCAGCTGGGCTCCGAGCCACCAAGAGGTCAGGCCAAGGAGGGGACAGCGCCCCGAGAAGCAGTAAGGTGAGCGGAGCCCTCCCTACAGAACTAGATACTGAAACAGCCATTTGGGTTAATTGTTCTTATTGCTGAGCCCGTTTCCCTGCCCTTCCTTTCTGGTATCAATCCCTAGAGCTGTGTGACCCGGCTAAGTTCTCTGTCGCGTGTTAACCTCCCGGGAAAACTCTGGAAGTCAAGAGGTTAACTAACCTCATTGGCTATAATTCTCTTCCACAAAAGATTTCAATATTAATCATTTAAGAAGTCACAAACTTGGAGTCTCACCTCTGATATCTAAATACTCCATGATATCACCTCCCACCTCATGTCTTTCTTCCTTATTTGCATGTGTGCGCAGGTGCACGTGTGTGCGTGTGGCGGTTAGAGGACAACCTCAGGTGTCATCCTCAGGCCTCAGCCGCAGGTTTGACAGTGGCTGCCCAGTGAGGTCCAGGGGTCTTTGCGGCACTGGGAGGACTGCAGGCACCCACCACCACACCTGACATTCTTACATGGCTTCTGAGCACCTCGCTCAGGTCTCCCTGCTTATAAGACAAGCACTCTGCTCACCGCCTCCCAGACAACACACACATTTTCTTTCTTTCTTTTTTAATTTTTATTTTTATTTTATTGTCCATGATGAGTTACAATATTTAGTGGGCAAGCAATGAGTTGTTATCCCCAATTCCCCAATGCCCCCCTCCCCTCCCCAATCCGCTGGATAACCTCCTCCGTGGGCCATCTGGATCAGTCCTTGTGACAGGGGACCCTGGATAGCCTAGTACTCAGCCCGGTTCTCCTGGCCCAAGTGAGTTGTTACTGATGGGTGCTATGCCTCTGGACCGTCTCCCCCACCACGGCTCTCACAATCTTTCCGCCCCCTCTCCCGCATGTTCCCTGAGTCATGGTGGATGAGTATTAAGGCTGCTTTAAGGTTGTGAGCTTAGGGGTCTTTGTGTCAAAAATTGTTGGTTTCTGTCACCCTGGCTTATCCTGTGTTGATTGAATGTCTGTGGCTGTGGGTCCCTCGTTCCTCCCGTCATTCTCTGCGGGGTTCCATATGGATCCTCCACGGTATGACTGTGGTGGCTCCTCTCTTGCCAGAATCTCAGCTATCGGCCTACGGTCGGTTGGTAGGGTTAGATGGGCCCCAGCTCTCTCGCTGCATCCTGAAAAATACAAACACAATCTCCATCGGAGAGTGAGGTCAGTGTAGGTTAACAAATACACACAATTCTGGATTACCTAGATTCTATTTTTAGTAGCCTCCCCGTCAATCGCTCCCATAGTGCATCTTGTTTTGGGAGCCCAAGAGTATGGATCCGGTGATCATCGCCCTGAATCCCAAGTTCCAGACAAGGGGTCCCCCTCACTAAGTGAAAAATTGGCCGAATTTGAAAGCTGTTGATTGTCTCCCCCAAACCCAGGCTCCTCCATTGCACAAGTGCTCCTTTCTTACTTCGCTGTTCTCTCCCAGTAGGAGGTGAACACACACATTTTCAAATGGATGAACAAGCAGAGCCTGTTTCCTGAAAAACACCCTCTGTGTTCCAATTTTCCAGAAACGCATCCTTTGAAAATAGTGGTTAGGCCACTTCATCGCGAAGGGGTAACGCCGCTCTCGGACTCCAGGGAAAGCGTTTATGAAGGTGCCCCCTTCACCCTCAAAAGGGGGTCTTGCGAACTGAGCCCAGGAAGGGCTGTGAATGGCACATTGCTGCATTCCACCAGATGCCCTGACTCGAGAAGCACAGGTATTTCCAGAACCTTCCCTTCCATCCCCTTCCAACCAGTCACCATCAGGACTTGTGAAGCAATTCCGTGTGGATGTCCCCTAAGCAGCTGTCACTCTGACACGAGACGCCAAGAGCAGCAGAGACACAAATATCACCTCCCAGAGATAAGAGACAGACACAGTCCTTGGCCCAAGCGCTTACAACCCCGAAGGGCGATAAGGCTTGGGGACATGAAGCAATTCGAGACTGGCTGCGCCTTATCTGGTGACAGGCTCACAGTCTTAGCCAGTTTCCTCTCCTCTCTTCCCTTCTTGGGTGCCTGCAGAGTCTTCTCTCAAACTGAAAGATTTTGTGCCCAGTGAGAGGATCAGCAGAGCCAAGGACCTGACTTCTCGGAGCTGTGAAAAAGCCAGAGAAGGGTGAGGAGAACGCGGGCTGAGCCCCGGGCAAGACAGTTAATGGGTTTTGTTGCTTTGCAAGCAGAACGGGGGGCTCCTGGAGGGAGGAAGGGGAGCAGCAGGAAAAGGTAGGGGTGCAGGAGGGGCTAGGAGAGGACCCACAAATGTATGAACGGCATGTGCATATGAAAATGCCATCAGGAAACCCATTACCTTGTATGCTAATTAAAAAACAAATGAGATGACCAATTTGCAATATGTTCATGTTTTCAAGTTCCTAATAAAAACTGTTTTTAAAACATTTCTTAAAAATGACAAATGAGGGCTGGAAAGGTGGATCAATGGTTAGGCTCCCTCCTGTGCAAGCAAGAAGGTCTGAGGGGTCCTGAGTTCAAATCTCCAGATCACATGTCAAACAGCTGGGCATGGTCTTGCTCACCTGGAACTCCAGTCCCACAGGGGGAGCAGAGACCCCAAAACTGAAGAAGCCTCCAGAAACAGTAACGAGACTCCAGCTGCAGTGGACAATGGAGTAGAACACTTGATGTTCCACTCCGGCTACTGAGGGTGATCAATAGGCACCACACGTGCATAAACCAACAGCCCACACAGTACGTCTCACACACACACACACACACAAATGTAAGAAGTGAAGACTGGGGAGATGCAACCTGGTTAAAGCACAAGCCTGAGGACCTGAGTTCAGATCTCCAGACCCCACATAAAAGCCACTGTGACCGGCATCTGTAATCCCAGTGCTCCATCTGTGAGAAGGGAGATGGGGACCGGAAACTCCTGACCAGCTCATGGGCCAGCTAGCGTAGAGAATACAGCGGTGAATAAGAGCTCCTGCTTCAAACAAACAAACAAACAAAAAGTTTCAATCATAGATTTCACTGTGAGCACTTACTGACCTCACGGTAAGAGAATACTGATGAGCTTCCTGCCCGGGAAGGCCTTTGGAACACACACAGCTCAGCCTCTCAAAACACGCGTGCGATGGTTAAGTTTTGATGTCAACTTGACCTTTCAAGTAATCTCGGGTGGGTCTCTGAGGATGTTCACAGGAAGGCAGCCTCTCAGTAGGGGGCAGGATGTAAGGAAGCTCAAGGAAGCTAGAAGTAAACATCCTTTCCTGTGTGGGCAGTGCAGGAGGGAAATTCCAGAGACTCAGGAAGCCATTAAGTCTGGGATAGAATTGCAAGACCCCCACCCTAGGGCTATAGAAAGATGAAAGAATTCTCTCCTTGCCCTCCTGCCTGTTCCCTGTTCTGTGTGTGTGGTGTAGGTGATGGGTTTTTCCCTCTGCTCGGACCTGTGAAAGAGGGCCAACCTCTTTTGCTGTTACAGAACTTCCCCTCAATCTGCAGCTTCAATAAATACTTTCCTCCCCCAAATTGTGCCTGGTTTGACGACTCATCCCAGCGCGTGTGGCTGACTGTGCCGATGTGCCACTGCTTCCCCTCCTGCACCCAGCGCAGGCATCACTAATCAATGCCTGCACTCTTTCCTGCTCAATTCTATTTCACTGTTTGGTGGCTGTGGTGATGCTGAGGATCCAACATACCCACCACTCTACCAGCGAGTGTCAGCCTTGCCAGTTTCTTGTTTTTATTTTGAGAAGGGGTCTAGCTACGTGACTCAGGCTAGCCTTGAACTCACTCTGGAGTCTGGGCAATCCTCCTGCCACAGCCCGCAGAGTGGCTAGGATGGCAGGCCTGTGTCCCCAGGCTGGACTCGGACTCAATGACCTCAGCGCAGTGTTCCAGGCAGCCCCTGAGCTGAAGCTGCCCCACCCCGTGAGATGAAGCCCACGGTCACAGCGCCTGACAAGGAGTGAGGACGGCTGGTGCTGCCCTCTGGTCTCCCCATCTTCCTACAAGCACAGCCTGTGCAGTCCCACCTCACAACTCTCTTCTGCTTGTTCAAAGCCATCTTCCCAGGCCGGCTGGCCACCGCTCCCCTCTCCTCACGGCTGCCTTTGGAGAGCCAAGCGCTGTCCTATGTCCTGAGATCTTTCTTCCTCTGTCACCCTCTAAGCCTCCACGGCATCTCAAACTTTAAAAACTGTTAACAGAAACCACAGAAGGACATTGAGCCTATGGTAGAGCATCCATGTGAAAGGGAGTTTGTTGGCCGGGCATGGTGGTGCCCAGCCAGCACTGAAGGGCAGACACAGAGGGAGGGATTGAGACCAGCCTGCTTATAACTAGGTAGTTCCGGACCAAACAGGACTACACAGCAAGCTCGGTCTCAAAAAAATCAAAAGTAAGGGCCAGAGAGTCAGTGAAGCACTTGCCACACATACCAGGACCTGAACTCAGACCGCAAGCGCCCACACAAATGCCGGGCATGGTGGTCTTCGCCTGTGATCCCAGAGCTTGGGAAGAAGACAGTTGGTCCCTAGGCTCGTGGGCCGGCTACTCGAGAAGACTTGGTCAGCTCTGG